>JAHZMZ010003704.1:0-28781 GCA_027743805.1 Lepidocyrtoides sp. E14 | reverse complement strand
GTTATATTTTTTACTTATTAATTCACAGAAACTTGATCCATAGTGTAAAAAGTGGTAGTTTTAGTTTATCTCTCTCTCTCTCTCAGTAAGTTCCCTTTTACAAGAGTTGGGAGCTCATCACAACCAAAACTAGTAGAGAGTTTGAAAATTCTGTTTAGTGCGTATTTACCACATCACACAACCAAAAAGGTGAAGTGTGCCCTGCTGGCTCGCTTTTTCGCTTGACTCCCTCCTCTTTCTCTCGTATGATTAAATAGATAAATTCAATGAAGAGAAAAAGAACAGACTGCTGAGAATCCTTTCTTCCTGCTGGTGATGTTGCTGACTTTACAAAAATATAACTGAGATGATTTCTCTACTATGCTTATTTATTATGTAGATATCGTTTCCTTTGCAAAATATTTTGTTTGGTAGGCTATGCTTATGTATATATTTATTATATGAATTACATTATTATCATAAGCGATATTACTAATATTGTAGCAGTTCATATTTCTGTCCCCGTTCAAATATTTTATGAGAAATGAACACGTTTTGTTTATGAATAGGTACATACATCTACCTTCATATGTATCTGTTTGTGTGTGTGCGTTTCTATTTTGGACTACAATATTTTACTGCTTGCTCGCTTTACAGACTTTCCAGTTTGCACAAAATTTCATGGGACGACAGCAAAAGTGAAAAGTTGGAAAACAACTTACAACTCTCACACAGAGTAGCAGCTAACAGAACAACAACAACAGCAAAGTATTATTCAAAACTAAATTACACTTTTAAAATACACAGTAGCACAACAGAAGTACAAGAGATATTTAAGGAAAGGAGAGGCGCATATAGCCTATAGCGTGATTACAGTCGGTATAAAAGCTACGAAAAACTTTGTCATATAAGTTCCGATGAGACCCTAGAAAGCAAAAAGATAATCATATCATAAAATAATATGCTTCCACTTACTGAAGAACGCAAGGGAAGCGAAAGTAGGGCCTTTGTCGTCGAAACCCCAACAGAAGAAGAACAGAAATTGCTTATTAGATATTCCTTAAATATCTCTATAAACCTTTTTCGTTTTGTAGCCACTGTCAAAAGTAAATGTATCTCTCTGCAACTTAGCTGTAATACTCTTTTATTATATTTTTTTTCTCAGCAAACACAGAGACGCAACTAAAACTTGTTATAATTTACTGGAAAGATTGCAGAGGCAGATACAACAAAAGGGAGCATTTTGCTTGACTGACTATCCAAGTTAGATTAATATTTCTGCATCTCTGGCTTTCCATCTCATGAAATTGATGCTACTACTCCCTATTGCATCTACTGCCCCTTCTTGTCAACGCATGTACATAATGTATGTATCCTATCGTCTACTGCACAGTTGTAGGGAGCTTACGTATATTATCTTCCTAAAACATGAACTGAAAACATGCATACACAATATTGCAAACATGCAAAAATAATTTTTGTAAGTGAAAGTAAACTCTAGAGACTTTTCTCAAAACGAAAAAGCCTGCTGCACATTAAGTGTAAGTAGGTCTTAATTTCCGGACTTGACTTTCCACCAATAAATGTACTATTCCCATCAGTGGGACGAGACCTCATGTATTTATTATAACGATTATGCATTGTTCTCATATGCATACATACATACAAATGTGCATACGTAATATGCAGCTTATAAACCAGAGAAGAGAGTATAAGACGTTTTGTCATAATTCCCATGCGCCTGATGTTCTATGTAGAGAAATCTAATTCATGACGAGGAGTAAAATGTTTCAACTACATTTTCCTCTTTACATCCGGATTCGAGCAGCACTAAAGCTTGTACTTAACGAGGTGCCGAAGTGAGAGCACAAGGAACAGCAATCGTATTAACTTTTACCGTATTAAAAATATTTTGACAGTTGTACGGATTTAAGGAATTTCTTAGCAATGGTGTATATATGAATGTGGAAATTCAATTTGAAATACAGGAAGTTACACGAAAGTGTACATTGGCAGACTGGCTGAGTGAAAAAGGTCATCATCAAATTATCGCTACTTCCTTTCACTGAACTTAATGTATTGTACATAATTGTTAAATTTACAACCTGGAAATGTATGCTTCTTTGGAAAGTTGAGCTTGGCAAAGTTATAAATGGTCGAACTTTAACCTTTTACGTTTTCCCTAGTCAGGCTTATACAATGTTCATTTTTTAATCTACTACCGGAAGGCGGAAAATATTGTATAAAATCTACATGTTGTGCTCATTTCAAATGTAGAATATATTTTTTTGCATCAATTGACTTTTTAAACTTTAGGTGCTTTGCAATACGTATCACAATAGTAAAAGTAGAGCATGAAAGGTACGCCCACCCATTTGTACATAGTAGTTTTGCATTCTGTTAGAATAATTTAGTATTTCACTNCAATTGACTTTTTAAACTTTAGGTGCTTTGCAATACGTATCACAATAGTAAAAGTAGAGCATGAAAGGTACGCCCACCCATTTGTACATAGTAGTTTTGCATTCTGTTAGAATAATTTAGTATTTCACTAGAAATTAGAACTACAAGAAAAAGCTAATGATTACATGAACATGAATGCTATCAGTTTGAACTGAAACGATTGTGAAAAGGATTTAGGAAATTAGTTTCCCAGTGTAAGGTGGGAAAAGAAAGGATTAGTTTTCAGCATTTTCAACTGAAGAATAATTATTGACTGTATCAACAAAATACAATCAAAGCGGAAAATGAAGCACGTAGAGTAGGAAAAAAATAATACAAAGTGTGTAGAATAGGAAAGTCGAAAGAAACTGAAAAATCATGGATAAAGCGAAAGTTGCATGATGATATCATTATCATTAAACTAAGTTATCGTATTAATAATTACTTTAATACCCAAGCGTACAATAAGCTATTAAATCCAATAGTTAAATTCACGTTATACATATTTAGTAATAATAATAATTAATAAGCATATTATACCCAGCATATTTGTAACGTTCGTTCTAAGAAAAAAAAACGCAGCAGCATCAAAAAATTCAAAATGGAAACGCTAGGAAAAAAACTGTACCTTAAAAAATCAAATAATAATAATAATAATAAAATCTTGAAAGCGAAAAAAACGATAAAATTTATCATTATTATTATTATTATCATCATTATAAAAACACTATCTATACCAGTAAAGTTTTACCATATAATGTTATCCTTTACTGTGTATATTTCTTTTTTTTTTAAGATGAAAAATCCAGACTTACTGTCGATCAGTAAGCAAAAAACAATATGTTGCGTAATATAAAATTTTAAAATAAACAAGAAATAAATAGCTAGTTTTTTGGTAACTGATCTACAATAATAATTAGCTTAAAATAATAATATTTTACAAGTGTTAGGGTTTTCAGCATCAAAATAATTAGAGTATTACGATAATATTTAATATTATAGTTTTTGCAATATTCAGAAGAAAAGAAGTATATATTCTTTAAATACAGCAGCAGCAGTGAAGTAATTATTCAATAGCTTAAAGCTGTAAATAAAATAGGGAGAAAGGTATAATGTGTATATTTAATTGATTAGGTAGGATTTAGCTCCACACATATTGATGATGATATGCGTACGATTTTATTACAAGTAGTTTGTAGGCTCTTCATATATATCATAATTTACTATAAGGCTACAAAAAAAGGACATTAAGGTATAAAAGGGAATTTTTTATTATTATTTGCGTATCTGTTTGATTGCAGAGAAGATTGTGGAATGGAGTGTTTGTGTTTTATATTTTTATGATCTCGCTAGTTCATGCATGTCCTGATGACATGATTATTTTAGTGATCTCTGAAAATCTAATAAAGTTTTGTAGCTTTGTGGAACTGTATACGTATTACGTAAATACATTTTAGGTATATAAAAAAATATAGTTATGATTGTATTTGAGCGTGTTGATGATGATTGATCTTCTTTTCATGGTATTATGATGGTACATTAAAAATACAGGTTTTGCTGTAAATCATAATAAAAAAAATTGTTATCATGAGCATGCTTGGTTTTTTACCTAGATTTTTCTATAAAAATATATTATTCTGAATGTGACATGATTGGGAAATATTACACAAAAAAGGTGATCAAAATTGTAAATTATTATGGTAAAAAAGAGCCAAAATTTGTTATTCTGACGAAATATAAGCTCGGAAATATTGTGTGTTGTCATTGTTGTGTGTTTATTCCTTTTTTATCTTTTGTCATAAAAATAATAACATAATGTAGTAGTAATATATACTTGTATATGTAACATAATAAAAAAATGTAAATATATTGTTTTTTTTAGATTTGAGAAAAAAATATAACATATAGCTTCATTCACAGTACAGAGTGTTGGAAACATCGGTATGTATATAGAAAAAGAAGATGGATTCAAAAAAAAACAAATCATCAATCAGAGTAAGCGTTTGTATATTATCACGGCAGAAAAAAATATTTGAAATAGATGGATACGCAAAGTGTGTAAAATTGTATGCGGATTGCGGTTAAAAGATGCAGTAACGATGAACTGTCAATATTTTTAAACGGAAGGTTTGGTCAAATATGTATAATTGCAGTTTACTTGCTTTGCAATCTGGTTCAAGTGGTGAGGTGAGTGAAAATTGCACTGCTGACGAAAAAGGATGACGAAAGAGTTTAAAAAAATAAGGCACGCATGTTGTGCCGGTCAGGTTAACATCTGAAAGGAAATGTATACTTTCCAACCGCAAGAAAATAAGCGGAGGATAAAATTGATAATATTATACGTTATTGTGTAATATGAATGAAATGATAGGCTAATATGTATTGGTAATGTATCAATATAATCAGAAAAATGTAGGGTTGTTCGTGAAAACAATGATGAATAAAAGCATTTTTGTCTCAGATGTCTAAAACTAACTACACTGCTGTAATCATATTTTCTTGTCATTGATCATATCATACGATTGTCTTCCGTTGAAGCATGTGTGCAATTCTTCTTCAACGTTACACCTGCAAATACATGCTGCAAGTTTCCTCCTAACTTATTCTGTCATATAATTATTCGTAAATATCTTTCCATTCATCATCCCCTCCCCAACAAACCACCTCTTCATTATTTCGCCAGAATAGTAGAACGGTTTTAATATTTACTGTTCTTACCTTCAGTTTTTTATTGCCTCTTTTTATGCACTCGTGCATCTGTGTCGTAAAAGGACGTGCGTTCATGTCTATTACAGCAGCAACGGTGGTGACTATACGAATGGCGTTTGTAACAGTCGTAAATATACAAATACGCGGTATTTCATAATAAAATGTTACATGCCTATCTATGCGTGAATTACGGATACTTTTACAATATTTTATTGCAGCTCTGACGAGCACCATAAAGTTCCATATTTTCGCCAGAGTTTGATGTGACGGTTGTAATGTGAGATGCACGTACAGCATAGTGCTTCTAAAATACCTACTACTAGGATCGTGTCCAGAACATTAAAAGAAAGCCTTGTTTTTCTGTACATATTGTACTCAGAAGACATGACCATAAAGGTCAAAATAATTCACGTACCGACGTTTTGTTCTTTATGTTAATTAGTTAAACTCTATCGTTCAGTATTTGCTTTAAGTTTGCCGGTAAGATTTCACTTATATGTATGTTTGCTAAGCTTCATGTGTTGATACTTAAATAAGCCAGGGCCAGGGTTTGTGTCAACGCGAGGTCAACCGAGCAAATCCAATAGATGAAATCCTACCTAACATTTTTTCATAATAGGCGATAGTCGGCCTATTTTAATCAAATGTTCGCAAATCGGAAAGATGGGATATTTTGCCAAACGAATCTATCTGTACTACACATGTACAAACCTGTAATAAGCATCATCCGAATCCGAATTATGAGGTAGCACCTTAAGCCATCTTAACGTACGCGCTCTACTTAGCTAACACGTTACAACGATTTATGCATGATTGCTGTTAAATTAAATGAAGAGAAATATTACAGAAGCTGTTATTGCTTTAACAGCGGTGTTTCAATATATTTTATCCACTTTCATATTTAGCTAACACAAGTTGACTGAGTGACTGAGCGCTATTATGTGTCATTATAATATTCATTCTACACTCCTTCAAGATTTTTATGACTGTTTTGCATTGACACGGACTCAACTGAAGTGTGTTTAAAATGACTCATGTACATTTTCATTATCGTTATTATTTTGTCGCCGGGAGAAATTGCGGATAGCAAAAAATTTAAACTCGGTAACCGCAACCTTCAAGTCCAATGGATATCGCATTGCATGTTACTCTACACATTTTTCATTTCCCATTTACGCAGAGTATTTTATAACATCAAAGGAATACTGCAGGGCTTGTATACCTATGTACATTCATACATACGTCAGTGAAAGAAGACCTACTTTCTTTTCAGCCTGTAAGTACACACTCACCCATCATTTTGTGTAATGTGGTTTTTTTAAATATATGTACTTTCAAAACCAAAATCACGCATGAGTATGGTCAATTGTATGTGTGTAGTAGTATAAAAACCTCAACAAATTTAAATGAAAATAAAAAAAATATATAGAGTTCCTTTTTACAAAATAGTGAAGTTATCTGAAAATAATACGAAATCATCATCAAAGCCATCCACTCAGTTCCTTCCGCATTACTTCGACACAGGATGATAAAGTAACTTTACTCTTTATTTTCTCATATAAAATCATACAAGCAGAACAAAAGAGGTCTCTGTGAAAAAATACGAAAGTTGTATGATGTGAACCCAGTCAAAACGGAATCATACTCACATTACATTCAACCATTCCGACAACGACAATGATGAAGTATGAGTTTTGTGAATTGGCATGAATGCTTTTTCAATATAGTCAATGGAGCACCAACTAAACCAAAGTCATGATACTAGCAACATTAAAATATAGGAAAATGTTCCACCACCACCGCCGCCAGAAAAAAAGATGATGAAAACTTATAGCGAAAAGTGTTGTTCGCTCCGATTCGCTTGCCAATTTCTTTTTTCCTTTTCTGGTTTTGGCTTTTGATCACCATGATATCCTTCATCCCACCCACCAAAGCAGCATCACCACCACCACCACCATACTCTTTTCCACTTTTCATTTCTGCCTGCTTTCCTGCTGGCCCTTTTTTTCTCATTGTAAAAATAACCTAGGGATCCGTAGCAGTACTACTTGAATGCATACAGCACGCATCACACTGTGGTAAGATATGTGCAAAAATATCTATTTGTTGGTGAAAGCAGGTCAGATGGAATCTTTCTCGATCTCCCACACAAACACCGTTTGTTTACACAAAAGCCATGCATTCAGTGAATATCTCTGTCTCTGTTGTGAGTCAATCAAGTGTAGAAAACCGGCAAGTGAACGTACCGGCGGGAGACTAGACTACTTTCTCTTCTGCAAACTAAAAGTTTTGTAACAAAAGCGGGCAGAAAACGCTCATGCTTCAAAAGCAATAATTAATCGTGGTGTGTCGGTGGTGATAGCAAAAGAGGAAAAAGGTTATACCTTTCCCTATTATCATTTCATAATATGTAGTAGTAATAATAATAATGTGCAATCAATAGGAGAATGGAGAGACAGGATGTAGCAAGAACGACATCGACGACGGGTTGTCCGAGGCGGCCAGAGAAACATAATATTTTAATGGGGACCTACACCTATTACTACTTCCCTAAAAGTGGACAAACTAGTCTATAGACTTACACAAAACAAGAAAGCAGCAAACACAGAATTTGGCGTGGATATTGGTTTTTCTACTAGAAGTTTGCATGCAAACAGCAGTAGTGTATTCATAACAAAACAACACGAAGAGTTATTATTGCTACTACTCTCAACTGAGTCTATAGAGAAAAGTGCAATAAATTCCATTCCAATCGACCGTTTAAACGTACCAAAAAAGCAGGGAGATGTGACAGAAGGAATACACATCTTTTTTGCAACATCAACGACAACAAACGACTATTTATTCTCCAATTCCATCCCTCCTCCTACTCCTTTCTTTTCCCATTTTTGTATTCCTGTTTTCCAAGTGAAGAGAGAGGCGAGAGCACGAAATGAGAAGGAAACTTGCGTCTGCAATGTATTTATATAAAAGATTTTTGTAAATAGCAGAAATACCTGACTCTTGGTCTTTCTTTCTTTTTTCCATGCCTAATTTCTCCTTTCATGCATTCAGCCAGCAAACAGAAACAGTGGAGTAGCAGCCAAAAACGGTGCTAAATCACGGACTCATGTCAATAAAAGCCTATAATTTTAGTTGAATGAATGAAGGAAAACGAGCAGGACTGGAAACGGAGACCTTGTTTTTTTCCTGGCTCATGGTTCGCTCCCTTTTGATGTAGTATGAATTTCAAGGGGGAAAACACCGAACAATATAATACGGTTTTTTTATTGAAAGCTGCAGGATAACTAAATTCACTGAAAATATTTTTGTCTACCAAAAAATGTTTTGTAAATTTTCACTTTGTACTCACTCGCTTCTACGTTTCCTTCCAACAACTCACAGAAAAAAAACCTCGTTTCACTGCAGTATGTTATTCGTTTCTTTTTTTCTTGGAATAATATTCATCGCATTCGTTTATTAAACAATGAGGTTAGTGCTTTGCAAAGTGCAAATGGAAATAATAATAAAATCAGTACAACAGCTTAAAAAATGTATGCTACTTTCTATTGTTTTTATTTTTTTTAATGAATGCGTTTTTTACTACGTAGTACATAGTATTTACGCAAATGAGTGTATTGAGTGAAACACATCCTCTCTTGCTGTAAATAAAATGTCAGTTGACCCCTGTAATAATAAACGGGAAAATAAACGATCAGTTAAACCCAGTCTACACATGCATGCTATTGTATTTACTTGGGTACATACAACCCATTTTCCTACACGATATAATATGTAATATGTGCATGTATTCAGGTAGGTATATCTAGTTGACTCCTAATCTTTCTCGAGTATTGTATGTACATAAATGCACACCTCTCTAGGTTCCTAATAATATCTGGAACGGTGTGTGTAGGAGAATAAAATAAGAGCAAGGAAAGTAGGCGTACTGTTATTAGCATGAAAAGGGAAAGAGAAAAGGGAAACTTATCGAGTTTATGAATCAAAATTACTGGTTTTACAACAGGGAAAAAAATCATTGCAAGAGCAATTTCCTTTTCGTAGTGTTTATTTTTGAGATTTTAGACGAATATAAGCCAAGAACAAAGTACGAGAAGTTTTGGTTTGATTGTATCGTGGTGGGTCTACTCAGTTTTAATAGCTTGAACCCATATTTCGTCATTTCCTACTGATTCTGAATACTCGTATTGCACGCTAGGTTTTTTTGTACTGTAATGCGTAAAAATCGTTATTATTGACAATGAATGGTGCATAACATGGGGAGACGACGTAAGTATTTACGCGGATATTTTTAGGTTGTTTTAAACTTTGACCATGAAGAGAATCGCAACAGGGCAACAATAGGAAAAGTGAACTTTGTAATGGTAGGTACCTATGTTTTTTCCATTACTCTTATAGAAGTCACATTACTGCACTCAAAAGTTTAGAACAGTCACGAATGTGAGAACGTATTCTGTAATCATATTGAAAAATAATATTGTGCTGATATGGTTGGTAAAAAGTAGTGGGAGTATTATTACAAAACGGTGACTTTGTTTACTATGCAATGCTAAGACAGAAAAAGACACGCAAAGCCAGTGACGTACCATTAAACTAAAAACCAAAAGTAAATTTTTCTGGTATATGTATATAGTTCAAAATTTAATTGCCTGTAAAGACGACATTGGCTTTGTTTTACAATTATTACGTATCATGTCCATAAAACGAGCTCCAGGCAAAGAATCAACTACTCTGTTAGCCTACTTCTGCTTTCTGTTGGAAAAGCGCGATTTTCATATTTTTTACCATTCGTAAATAGGTACACACGGACACAATGAAATTGGCAAAAACTGTACACAGTACACATAGCTGTTGATGAAGCACGCAAATGTACATTCTTTATGCATGTCAGTCTATGAAAAGCGACATGTCGTGAAGTAAAATACCAGATTTAAAGGAACTGTACCGTCATCATAACATTTTTCTGTAAGTACATTGCACATAGTGTATTTTTTAAAGAAAATCCCCCTTCAGCGATTCAATTTCAGTAGAAGCAACACAAATAAAGCACACGCACCCGTCGTTCTTCCTGTGTCCGCGAACCTAAAATATCAACTCGGAAATAATATAATTGCACGTTGGAAAGTATATTCAGTACATGAAGACAGCCCTCATATAACACCAACTTATGTACAAACTGCCACGTTTTTCCTGCATAAATAAGCATTGTTGTATACACCCACAACAGAGAACAAAGAGAACAAATCGGAATTGCAAAATATGTTTTATGCTGCGACAACGACAACTATTTTTCATAGTGCACATTACAACTAGAAGCAGCTTTTTGCAAATTGTTGATAAATGAATGCAAGTACAACAAATGTGTTGTAATATTCATGTCGTGCGCGCCTACAAATTCTGTCAGAGAGTGCTACATAGTTGTAGTGGTTTGTCAAGTTTAATCAATCTATTCTTGAATAGTTTTATACTAACATGTAAGCACATATGCATACATATAGGTAGTAGCCTACATGTTGCTTTTTAATGTAGTGTGCACACTACCCTTTTGTCACTGTCACACCACCATATGCTCTGCAAATATGTGAAATATGATGATGATAAGTTTATATATATGAGACCTTTTTGATAATGCAGTCGTTGTACAAGTTCAATTATTTTGCTTTCCTTTGCATATTTTTTATTCGACTGATAATGCATATTATCCTTTGTGTTTAATTTTGCTTTCCCCAATTCATTCAAAAAGCTATTGCAATGCCATCACTGTGACAGTGGGATGCATCCCTGTGAAAAGAAAAGTTACATGAGATATGATGATGATGATGATGATGATAATGGAGTGAATCATTGCATGCTGTTTGCACTGTCATGTCGTACTATTTTAATTTTTGTTATAGCCTTGCTACCTTTCATATTTAATTTTTTTTAACGGTCGCACATTCAATGTATGCATTATATAGATAGTTATTTATTTGCTTGTTGTATGTATGTACATGTCTGATCCATAAAAAAAAGTTCTTCCATTTTACCATTTATACATACATATTAGACTGTCGCGTTTTTCTTAGAAAATGTACGTTTGTATTTATTTATAGTTTTATTATTATTATTATTATGTCGGACACTTTTGCTTCGTTTTGAATGTGGAATATCTAAAAAAGAACGGAATCGGGACAGTTGGTAGCTACTACAACACATCGCAAATAGGTAAGTAAACTATCTTCTGCTACTACTACTGTGATACATACGGTGTACCGTGCCACTTTATTGTAGTTTGTGTATAACAACACATGTGGTGGAAGATAATAAAAATGGTTAATGGTGCACATAAAAAATTGTGATATTTTCCATTTTCTTCTTTTTTTCCCTTTTCCACATGACGAAAGCACAATAACAGCTAAAGTTGGGACTATGGCGCTTTGTGGTAGAACAGATTTTTTTACATGTTACATATCTTCATTATCATATCGCATTATTCTCGTCTTGTACACACTGACTTGCAAAATAAAAGTTGTTTTCTGCTATTTTTATTCCTACAAAAAAATCCTTCTTCTAATGTAATGCATGCAAAAATGTTCTTTTGACTTGACTTTATTCGCCAAAAAAAAAGAGAGAAAAAAAATATGAAGAGAAAAAAAATTATTGCCTGACAGCCAGAGAGAAAGAAAAGAGTTTGAGTTAGCAACAACTTGTACCTTTTTTTTCTTTTTTAACTATCCACCGTAAACTGTAATAATAAGGATGCATCGTCATACTATACTTATATATTATAAAGTGGCAATTTCAGATTTTTTCAACTACATACTCATGTTATATTATTGCTACAAGTACCTATCAGTAAAGCATGAGTACAAAGGGGTGCTCTGATACTGTTATCGTTTCTAGGAAGAGAAGAAAAGGAAATGGCAAAAGTGCAATTCTCTCTGATCAGATCTTTACGATATGACTTGAATGGCATGAAGGCTTGGTAGAGTACAACATTTTACAGACATGGCAATTTTATAATAATAATGTATGTAATGTAGGATACATATACCTATCATGTATGTGCTTATCGCATTTTGCACACAGTCAAGTCTGGACATCATCAAATTCCAGACTAGCCGACAAAGCGTCCATATATATATCGACTTTGTTTAAATTGGAGGAAATGGTAAATGGCTAGAGTATCATTTTGGAATGGAGCATACACAAGTTTTAATATCTTTTTAAAGGTTGACGCTGGTGGATGGAGACAGTAAGAGAAAGAGTCAGTGAACGATGACGACTGATCGACGAGCCGAAATATATTTTCCGTATTGCACTGTTCCGCTTGTGTGCCTGGCTGCGTAAAAGAATATTATCCTATCTGAATGCATGATCTGGATTATAAAATGTACATGTACAAAAACTATTTTATTTTTTTGACAATAGAACATTTTTCTATCTATTCCCGTGCTCCTTCCTCCTCGGTATTCTCTTTTCGCCAGAAAAAAAGAAATCACCATTATGTACAACTTTTTTTTTTCTCCAGCAACCTTGAGTGTGAAAGGTGGAAAATTAGGAATGGGAAAGGAGAAAAATTTCGCAGGAAAATTTCTATAAAAATATGCACACGTCCAAAGTGGTGTGTGCTAGTTGCTAGCCCCTGTGGTGATGGTGAATTGGATTGAATATTGTTTTGAACTTGGTAAAAGTAGATTGAAAACTTACCAAAGCAGGGAAAAGGAGCACACACTCCTATATAATATGGCGTCCTTCTGGTGCATGCATGTCTAAAAAGTAACTATGCAAAAGTTTCATTGTAGACATTGTTATCTGATTGCTAACTCTTTCTTCTATGCTTCATCTCCTTTTCCTTGCTCATTTTCTACCATTCCTTTCATTTCTCTCATAAGGTTCACGCGGTGTAACGTAAAAAATAGGAGCAGAGATGGCAAAGGTGTAGTATAAGTACACTGACAAACACATGTATACGCAAAAAGGTCGACAAATTTATTGATTCATATACATGACATGGTATGGATGATATTTTTTTCTGTCGTTTCCATCGTCTGTAGCGTTAGCCCACGGGAAGTGAAGAAATGTTTCACTGCCATTCTTATACTACTACAAAAAAAAATTTTCAGCGAAAAGGAAGAAAAACGCACATTATGTAAATAAATATTGCATGCTACTACCCTTTGCTATGTATGTATAGAGTACATAACATTGTACCTGTCTAATTTAAGTCCTGTTTCTGATCCCCACCAACGACCAAGACGTTGAGCAGACAAACGACCACGTTACACACATCATGGACATTTGAGAGATTTTTTGTTCACGAATGAAAGAAATATTGTGAATTCCCCGAGGGACTTGCAGAACAAAAAAAATGGAGAGAAGCTGTTGCGGGTGTACCAATTCTAACCGGCTCATATATAGGAACCATAATGTTATGTTTTACTAGTTTTACTTATGCTATGCTGCCACGAATGAATGAATTCATATGTAGGCACTTTTTTTACCCCGTTTCATTTTCTTGGCATTTTTTGTTCCCCTTTTCTCTACTTTTTTTTTTCTCCGGTTACTTCACGATGACACGAACGAATGGCAAGTGTTCAGAGCAATTGGCTCAAACATGCCTAACGACACATGAACTATAAATATAACGACACGTTCTTTTTTTGCGCCAGAAATTCGCTTAAGGTACACTATTTCATACACCTACTATACCTAAATGGCGCTTCTGGACTTTTTTTCCATTTACAAACATTCATCCTCATCTATAGTTTCCCAATAAATAAAAGCATTGGAATATTATTACGTTTACGGTCTTCTCTTTTTTTTTCCAGCAATTCTTTTTGCTAAAATTATATTTTAGCAGGCAAGTGACATACACAGGCATTTTTTCGACCGTTGGTTGTTGAAAGCCAACTTAGAAAACCGGGTCACATACGACTACACCGCTACATGACGACTACTACAATATGACTGAGTTTTTGTGCAAAATCAAACGTCCTACATATACCTAACGTGATCCGATGATATGTAGTTCCATGCATTTTATAGAGGCACTGTACGTCGTGTGTACAGCAACTTTGCAACGAACATTTCCCCTGCCTACATCATTCCCAAAGTTATTCACGGAACATATACAATACCCGCATCATCGTCATCGCCATCATCATCAGGAATTCCAAAGGAGTCCTTCGACAGCAAAAAACTAGGAAAATGATCAGGCCAGGCAAAAAGGAAGAGAGGAGGTAGAAGAGAGAGAGAGAGAGACCATGGAGAAATCGACTATGTAGGAATGAACAGCAGTAAAGGACCACACCACTCATCCATTTTTCTATTCAAAGTAAAATGAGGAAAAAGAGACAGCACAAGAAGTGCTGTTGTGTGTGCCATGCATTCATATTACAAGTGCCATGTATAAAGAGCATGATGGCAGCATCGTACGTAAAAAAAAAGGAAAAATTTAAAGGGCCACCATTTCACAAACTAAACTTATACTGAATAGCAACGAGCTAATTTTTTACGTACCATCGAGGTAAGTGCAAAATGATGGCAGAATGGTATGCTATTTTGTAGGTATAATATATGAACATGGGCACATATGTACATGATTTGAAAAACAAATAGCAGCAGTAGTGGGAGCATCTGTATAGATCTTTATATATGACATATTTGTGCGTATGTTATTACCACCAGGTTTTCGTTTTTAGTTTTTTTTTCGGCCTTTGGTAGTACATAAAACCTCATGTAAGTTAAGTAATAGTGTATCACAATTTATTGTTTAGTATTATACCTTACATCTTTATTTGTGTGTAGTTTGTAATGCGAACATTATGTAAAAGCATGAGATGGCTGCGTGCTCATATATATGCACTCGTGTTGTCACTTTAAAGGAAAATTTTTAACAGGAGCCAAAAAAAACTGGTAGAGTGGAGTGAGGTAGAAAAGGTGTCTGCATAAAAAAATACCTCACTCAAGCTTTCATTTTTATTAAGTGTACGGTACAGTAGCACACTATGAGTTTGGTTTTGTATTATGCTGGTAGTGACGCTGATGATGGAACCTTAAGAGAATAGGAAAAGGTCGTCTTTCCATTTACTTTTTTACCTTCTACTGCTATACTTACATACATTCTGCTCAATCAGAAATTGTAGGGAATCTAAAACAAACCAACATGAACGGAAGTAAGGCGGGAGAAGAAAGAAAGTTGGATACATGAATGGAGGTTTTTGGTAAATGCTAAAGGGAAACCAATATGGTACCTTCCACCAACCAGACGGAACACAACTGTAATAATGATAATAATATAATGACGATCAGGCCAGGCTGAGAGAAAAAACGCTAAGGTAGAGAGCTAAAAGCTGATATATAATGCTATCAGAAATGTTTTGTGAAGGGAGTAAAAGGAAGAAAAAAAATGAAAGGGAAAAGGGTAGTAGTTGTAGGAGCAGCACTAGAAGACATAATAAATTGATGCAGTATGGTACACAACAAAGAGCTTCTGGTAAAAGAAGAAGGAGGAGAAGAAGAGAAAGGTAAAAAGTAGCGAGTTAGAGAAGTTGCAGGGTAAATAAAAAGCAAGAGAGGGAAACTCTAAAGAAATTCATGACCGAGAGAGGGAGGCTAAAACTGGGCGAGCAAGTCCAAGCTTTTTTTTCTCAGTAGATTGTAAAACATGTTTGTAGAGTGCTATAATGGTATAATAAGAACAAGATATCTCCACTCAGAGGATGGAAACAAAAACAAAGAGAAAAAAAATTGTTTGAAGAGAGTAAGATTTTTTTTATGTATGGTACATCGTGTACCTATCACTTACGTATAGCTTTTCTACACGATCACAAAATTCTAACCTAAAAATCCCTTCTTTTTGCTCCAACTAGCTTTTGAGCAAGTTTTCTTGGCACTACTGCGTACACAAACACACACAAGTATAAAAGCTTAGAGAGATGGAAGCAAAATGTGAGAAAGGAAAAGTCTGGAGATTGTTGAAAGTGAGATGGGAGATATCTTTTCAAGAATAAGCTTGGGAAAAGGTACTACTATCGAGAGAACTAGGTAAGGTGAAGTGGGACCTTTATGTAAAAAGCAGTCTAAAATTTGACATGAGCACTACTGAAGATATTTTAAGTTGGAGCAGGAGTATGATATCGTGTTCAAGGTATACTACTTGCTTGCTTAATGTACCTGTGGGTGGACGCTGCGTCTGTACAGCATTACAACATTTATTATGTATTCATGCAAATCTTTTACTACTTCAGAGAGAAAGTATGAAGAAGCTACAGGCATAAATATACATTAAATTCACAAAAGTAACAGCAGGGCTTGGTTTTCGACTTTTGAAAAAAACGCACCACAAAACGAAAAGAGAGTAAGGGTAGCAGGTGGCGTCCATTAAAATGAAAGCGCGTTTAGTTTTATACACGTGTACACCCTGAGTATATATATGCACTCTAGGAAACTTGTAGTGTCGTCCTTTACAATGGCGCATCTCCGCTGCTGCTCCTGTGCGAAAAAGGAATACTTGGAATGCGTAATGATAAACAAATATCTTTAGTTTCTCTTTCTCTTGTTTTCTCTTCTCACTTCTTTGTCTTATTCTTGTGTATATTTGTTTTACAACTTTACACCTGTTATCAGCTATCAGCTCGTTACTGGCACAAACACAAACAAGATGGAATTGCGGTGAAAAACTACCTACATTTACGGTTTGCATAAATTTAAGGGATTTTTTTCAAACTTTTGTTTTGAAATATTGGACTAAGCGAGGTTTACTTATAGTCTTGGCTTAACGAAACCAAATTGAGCGTAGGCCGGGGTCGGAGTAACAATTTTCCCCAATTTTCCTATGTTGAAATGAAATACAGGCATCTACTACATTCCAGTTTAAAGTTCTGGTTTTAAAAATAAGTTTATGTTGAAGGTAATTATTATTGATGCAATGCGTAGAGCAAATCAGCTTTTAGAATGAAAAACAAACTGACTGACAGGTGGCTGAAAGCTGCTTTATGTATTTAAAAAAATATGTCGAAGATGAGTGACATGAATTTGCCTTGTTGTTTGTTCCAATTTTTAGTTAATTATGATAGATGAGTAGTATTGAGTCAAATATTTATGAATTTCATTTCCGAGTTTCATGTAATCAATGGCAGTGTGATATTAAAAAGCAGCCCTCTCGTTGGTTTATTTATTTTCCACTCTGATATCTGTATTGGGGTATTGTAGGACGTACAGCCTGCATTGAAGACTCCACCGTCTAAAAAGTATGGGTTTATTTATTATGCCAATTTTGAAACCACGCCAAAAAGTTGATAATTTATTCATGCATTGTTAATTAATGAAATGGAAAGCGTAGATAAACGCAGTAAATCTTTTAGCATAAAATATTAATTACCACTATTACCATATCATGCATGAATAAAAAAATAAATGCAGTGAACAGTAAATCGTATTCCGGGAATTCTTCGGAACAGTTTGTCTGATTAACCATTGTTTGATATTTCATTGTATCTTTAATTCCTCATATTCGTCAATATAATGGTGCCAAGAAAGCCAGCACAACAAACTGTATTTTTTTATTTTAAGCGAATAACCATACATTTTAAATATTCCCATTTTGTTAAAAAGTTTATCACATCTTTGCAACAAAATAAAAGATATACATAAATATTCAAGCTTACAGTGTTCCATGAATTTTTGAACAATTTATTGTATCAATCTCTATCTGTATTTGCCATCATGTGGCATAAATGCATATATTTATTTGTTTATAATAATTAGTAATATCTCAGCAGAAAACGTTTTCCAGAGAGGAAGATTGTTGTACATTTTGAAAATTTCATTTCCCTGAATACACATTTTTGAATACAATGTCGTATACTAATATAAAGAAAGCATAAAGATTTTTTTTAGAGTAGTATAACAGTATTACAAAATAGTTTGCCTGTTAAATAAATCCAGTCACATATTAAATATTATGCTTATCCGCTCCCGCAAACGCCGCTGTCACATTCCGACTTGGGTATAAAATCAGGACAGGATTTTTGGCAGTCTAAATAGAAAGCACTTCCACATTTGAGCCATTGCGCTACCAGCACAGCAATCAGACACACAAGAGCTGCTAAGATAACGAACATGAGCATTTGAATACGATCTATTTTCGGATGAACTTTCTTGTATACGGACTCGGTTATCTGAAAATGGCACAGACAGACACACACAATGAACATTACTACTAAGTACATTTCCAACGCTTTAAATATTATAACAAAGTTCATTTCTTAATGGGCATCCGACTCCGATTCTCTTTTTCCATTTATGGGAAAACCGTTCATTTCCTCTTGATACATACTCATAATAATAATAAAATAACATCACTATCTTCCATTATTCTGACCTTTTTCTCCAAATCCTCTAGACCTTTTCTCATTCTATCTTCATTCATAGACACTGTAGGACCTCCAGCAGCTCCGGTATCACCCGGTCTTGGTTCCACATTAACCGCCACCTTGAAAGTATCTATAGGCGTTCCAGACAAGTTAATGAGCCTCTGAAAATGTCAATAAATTCCAAAACATTGATTTGCACCTTTTCTTCTCTTATTATTTTTATTGTCAGCATGATCAGTTGAAAACCGACACTTGAACTAATAGAGTAGCCATGTATAATAAGTAGTAGTACTACATATTCCCTGCCATAATTTCTATTCCAACACTTTTTTTAACCATTTTTCTTCCACCTTCATTTCCTTCTCACATCCTCATCATTTTCTTCATTACCCATTCAAGTGGAAAGAGTCTTGCACGTATGCATGAGGAAAGCTCAATAATCATAGCTAGTGTAACAATGAACACGGCTCGCACGTACGTACTCTCTAGATTTCACTTTCTCGTACTCACAAATATATTATGTAAAACTATGAGCAGCAATACAAATGTTATTACTAGTTAAAATGGTTTCCTTTGTATGATCTCTCCAAGTCCTTTGCAGAGCTGTTTTATTGAATATTTTGTCCTTGTTAGATATTACCTACGTTGAATAGCTTAGGTACAATGTACATTCACACCGAGTACCTACTCATTATAATATTATAACAATGAAGGAGTTTTTTGTATTCTTCTACTTTAATGGTTCAAAATCGAGACTTTGAGTAAAGGAGGATAAAAAAACACTTCTTACACACTTCTTTTTTGAGCTTTTATACAGAATGGATGTTGTAAAAGGGAAAGCAAATAGCGTATGACCCGTTGATTTGATAAAATGCTGTTAGTCTCTTCATATAACACGTTGCAGGCTGTAACCTCAAATGCTATAAAATGGGATCATCACGCGGTGGTGGTGGTGGTGGTAATACTCTATCATAGCAGCAGTAGCATTACATCTTCTACTTCTCTTGCTTTTTTGCATAGCTGAAAAGGATCTTTTCTGTGAAACTTGCTTGTTAACACAATGTAAGGAAAATAAGCAAGTTGAAGAGGGAGAGCAAACTGGGGACAAGGAGAAAGAGAGAGAGAGAGAAAATGTGTGTGTGTGCTACAATGTTGTTGATGTTGATCCACGTGAAAGGAAGGAAATTTCAACCATATTCCCTGTGTGAACGTGAATAATAGGGGAAATGGGAGAAAATGGGAAAAGCAGTCGAAGCGGAGCAAGAAAGAGAGAAGAAGTTGAATAACACTTTCTTTGTGCTGCTATAATACATGGCTATCAATTAGATGTACCGAGAATGTATATACATACAGAGAGCTTGATATACCGTAAGAACTCAACTTGATGGCAGCAGTAAAACTCACATTCTGTTTCATTTTCTTCTTTTATGTCCAATAGAGAAGTATTTATGTATGCAGACTCAGTCAGAAATATTCTGAGAATACATATGCCTGTATTAGAGACAGAAGAGAGGTATAACTGTAAAAAGGAAAGTTTTTGGGTTGGAAAAGATGAAGGAAGAGAATAAAAGAGAGATTCTACTGCATCAAGTATGTCGTAGAGGTTTTGCTGCTGGTGCAGCTAGTCATCGTGTGTAGAAAGTAGATGTACTAGCGAAACAGATGTACTAACAGCGAAGCCCAAACAAACATTCATGTTCTTTTTCGGCAAATTAGGAAGAAATGATAGTGAAAAATGTTTTTATACTCGTTTTTGTCTACTTCGGTAGGCAGGAGTAAATACAGGGACGCAAGTAGTAGGCATAATTTTTTGCTGATGCTTTAATGCAAAGGCTCAGGAAGGTAGGACGGAACTTGAAACGAGGAGTGCAGTTCTCAATGTAATTGTTGCCTCTCGACTAATAAAATTAGGAACATAAAAGCGTGCACGATACATAGCGCGTATAGTTACACTGCTATAAACCAAAAATAGATACATCCATGCAGTACCGTTAAATTGTATGATAGAAGGAAATAATAATGCAATTTCAGTATATAATTTTTTTTTTACCTTGAATACGTTGTTAAGATCGGCAAGGTGGGAGTTGTGAAGGGACTGTGTTGACGAGCTCACACTTTCACAACTCTCTTCATTCAGCATATCCTTTGGCAGAACACATACTTGCACTTGAAACCGGTCTCGTTGTATTTGCGCTGCAGATACGCCTGCCTGTGAGGTAATTGGGACTTTGGCTATGCCGCCTGCCTCAATCACAGCAATTGTAGGCCTCACTCGGTAACGATCCGGGGATGTTGTCTTGATCTGTAAAATCAATTACACAAATTAGACAAACGAAGAGGAAAAAGACAAGATAAAATGACAAGAATGCTCGGTCTGGCATAAAATGTATAATATTGGTTACGTATGCGCACATTCATCTCCTCATAAATATGCAGATATTTTAAGGTATCACCCTCCTCAATCAATTCAAATGATGCAGAGTTGATTATCACGATTAAACCCAGCAACAACAACACTAATCTTAAACGCGTTTTACTTAAATAGCTTCTCTTCACCTCAAGTACTCACAAATATTATATAGGCTTTGCTTGCTGCACGTAAAATTACAACAGCGGAATAATGTGGGTTATAAAACATCAGTAGAATAACTTTTTCAAAGAAGAGGTCCACTTAAGTGTATACTATAGAGAATGTCTAAGAACTCACAAACATCCATTTCATTTTATAAAATTGTCATACACAGTTCACCGTAACACTGTGCTGATCGCCCTACAGTTAGCTGGTTAGCTATAAAAACACCAACTACTATAATAATAATAATAACTAACAAGCCAGCTCATGCTTTGTAGATTTTTCAATATGCCTAGAGCTACAGACTGAAAATGAAATCAGGAAAAGGGAAGTTGAAGAAAGCATCAATATAATCGTGTCTGCTGTGTGGTTGCTCATCATCAGCATCTAGTACTTATATACATACATATAACTTCTGCCGCATGCCTTTTCCACAGAGAGATGAAATGAAACATTGCAACAAGCTTACTTGCCATAAAACGTCTACTTGAGTATGGATAGTACAACATTACTTAACGACGACAACAACAACAACAAGGAATGTGAAAAGAGAGAGACACAGAGAGAAAGAAACCTTACTCGGCTGTAAATAAAATGGTTGATAGTGACACTCTATTATCTGCATACATACATATACGAGGTAAAAGCATGAATTTCATCCCAAATACACCTACTTCCTTGTTACTATATAACCACACTACTGTCATCACTGACATCATCATTATGATTATTTTAACAGGGTGGATTATACCAAAATCCCCATACTCATATAACCAAGTGAAACCTGACGGACTAGAAGTGCCGCTTTGCAATACTAAAACTGAACTACACGTTGTAGCAGTAGTAATCTAATATGTTTTTTAACGATATTGGATATTATGCATGTGATGTGTGTTTGTATGTTCTTGTTCACATCCTCCTCCTTTACTACTACCACTTTCTTGCTCCTCTTCTGATTGCCTCTATTTCCAAAGCACGTTCCACCAAACTCTACACATATCGTCGTTGTCGTTTCGTTGATCGTCATCGTTTGGAGCGTCGTTCTGCATGGAAATGTTGCATAATATCATCAGAGACTACAGAGACAAGAGCCTAGAAATTCTCATATGCAATGTCCCATTATAATATTGTTGTTGATGATGACGATGATATTATACCATAACATGGTAAGTGTATATAGGTGTCGTATAAATAGTCTAAAATCCCGACAATAGTTTTTTTTCCCTTAAAATAAAAGCGAAAGTGCACTATGTGTGAGGATGATGATGATGATTATAGTAGCTAGCAACGCTAAACAAGATTTGACTGCTGCTTTTGGTGTGGAATAAAAAGTAAAAAGAGAGAATACAACATTTTATTGACTTGTGAATACATAAAAGCCATGTAAATCTAAGAAGAAAGTAAAAGAGGAAAAGGAGTAGTAGTAAGTAGTTGTAGCGGCCACACACTTCCATGCATGTTTTTATTTTGTTACACAGATATATATGGACTTGTTATGAAAAAGTAACCAGTGAACCGTATTTTTCTACATCAGAAGAACAGAAACTAAAAAAACCTTCACAGAAAAGTTTTTCTTTTTTTTATTCTACTAAATTTTAGTGTGTTGATACTCTCTTCCCCTTTTTCCTTTCTCTCCACACACTGAAATCTGAGTGACTTGAGAAAAACCTGAATCTTGATATATTGTGCTACCATTTTTTACAAGGAATATAAAAGCACAATCTTATTGCAAGCATGAACATTGTACAAGATCATTTTTGGTATTGAGGATATATCTCCAACAAAAGAGAGAGAGAGAGAGAGAGAATGAAATGTACCAAAGAGCCAAACCAATCCAAAAAATCTCTAGAGTATTTTTTCTTTTCTAGGGAGAAGACGATCATGTTAAAAATGGATAGAAGATGCAGATGGATGGGTGATATCTGGCATGAATAACTTTCCAGGAAGAAGTTAGTAAAATGGATGGTTGAGTTAGATAAATGGAATAATATACTGGCTAGAGATGCAAGACATAAAAATGATGTAATATTATGAAGATGATGATGATGAGAAATCAACCATTTCTTATACAATTGTGCGGTGCGCACTGCGGAATATACCTAAAAAAAAGAGTCTGTGTGTACATAATGGTTCCACGTAAAGATTTAAAATCTGGGAAGCAGCAAGCATGCAAGCAGATAGAAATACAGAGGGCAGCATGAGAAGCCAAGTCAAGCCACGTCAGGCATAGTAGTAGCACACGACCAGTAAGTAAACAGTTGTAAACATGACATGAAAGGGTTTTTTCATTGATTTAGCATCTTTGCTGCTGAATCAACAACAACAAAAAGTCGACTTACTTTGTAGATGATTGAACAGGGGCCTTGTGCTATATTCTGAATATGGAGACGACAGGCGTATTCATCATTTTCTGTGGACTTGAAAGTAATTCTTTCGTCGACTTCCGCCAGACAGTGTTCTGTAAAAGTCATTATTGTGGTAACACACACAAAGAATTAGATAAAGACCCTCAAAGAAAGGGAATAAAGTATGATTGATACTTGGATACATAAAAGTATTTTGACTCATATAACAGCATACAGGGCTACTATTACTAGTGCCTGTTTAATATAGGTCAAATTTTTAGCTGGAAATCTGAAGAGTATTTTTTTGATGATAATGCTAGCAATTATTCAACCAAACTGTCATATTCTTTGTACCTACCTGGAGTAATCATTGAAGGCATTCCACCTTGAGCGAAAGCCATACGGGCAGGACTTGAAGTTTGCGATGTCATCGGGCTGCTTCCGTTGAACTCTTGTTCATTCCCATCACCTCGGGACCTATCTGGAGTTCCAGGTTCACCAGTAAATTTACCCTGTGAAATTTATTTGACAGTTTGAATGTGTAAGTAGAATAACAGATATCAAGAAAATTCAGATACCCTTTTCTAGGATCACCATCCATCCTTTAGCGTTTGACATATTATTTTTTAGAAAAGTAAATACAACGTATAAATATAGGGCTAATTAGCTTATTTTTCTATCACAAACGTTAATAATTTCAGAATTTTTATGTCCACTATATTGCTATGTATCAAATGTGTTTACCCATTAGATGTATCTAAAATCCTCCTTCGATATCTAATTCAACGTGGGACCTATCTATAAATACATGAATTTTTTCAGGCGTCCTTCACATTCAGTGTTACCATGAAAAAAGTACTGCATTCGCATATTTTGTGGGTAAATCGAAAGACATATTTGGTGAACTCTGTACATAATTAGGTGTCCCTTTTCTAGGATCACCATCCATCCTTTAGTGTTTGACATATTTTTTTTAGAAAAGTAAATACAGCGTATAAATATAGGGCTAATCAGCTGATTTTTTTTATCACAAACGTTAATAATTCAGAATTTTCATGTCCCCTATATTGCTACACATCAAATATGTTTACCCATTAGATGTATCTAAAATCCTCCAACGATATCTAGTGCAAAGTAGGACCTGTCTATAAATACATGAATTGTTTCAGGCGTCCTTCACATTCAGTGTTACCATGAAAAAAGTACTGCATTCGCATATTTTGTGGGTAAATCGAAAGACATATTTGGTGAACTCTGTACATAATTAGGTGAGTTAATGTTAAGTACAAGATTCTAACATAAAAGGAAAAGGCAACGTATGTATATATCATATAGTGGATATACATATAGAGTAGTCTTAGACAATCCTACATGTTTGAAACACCAAAACCAACCAACCAACTCGTTCGTCTTAAATGACGCGATGGGTAGCATCCGGTACTATCCGCGTAAAAACTTGTTAAGTTAAGGGATTAAAGGAAGGAGGAGAAGAAAGTTATTATGGTTGAGCCAAAACCATATAATTTCATATATCACTTTTCTTCTCCGCCTGCTACTGAAAAACTTTTATGAGAAAAAAGTGAGAAAAAGTTAAATGAAACTAACTTTTTTTTCCTCCTATCCCCTCTCTCCTTTCTCGACTAACCTTTCGCTGACTCTGCATTTTGATTATGTTCCCTACATGTTATGTCAACTGAGAGGTAGCTAAACATTGTGTGTGCCAGCCAGTTATGAAATTCTGCACACTACAAATATATAAAAATGTGACTCCGTCATAATATCATTGCAACCTCACCTCAAGCTACTTTCTTTTCCATAGGTATATGGGGATATGGGGAATTGAGAGCGACTTTTTGCCCACTTCATTCTGTGAGTCTGCACCTTTTACTTGTCGTAACTGTTTCTTTTCCCCCTCTCTTTTGGGTAGTTTTCCTGTTTTCTTGTATGTATGAACACTTTTTTGTTGCTAAATTTTGATATTACTTTATAGTTACTACTTACTTTTCTTGGTTTCGGGTCAGGTGGGCCACGACCATTTGGCATGGTTCTCTTGGTTCGCATTTCTGGCTCAAATGTATATGTGTAATTGTCATTTCCTCCCCAATCTGCCAGCTGGTTGTCCACATCTATCCAATCTTTAAGTGTTTTCTTGTCAACAAACTTGACTCTGTCAACAAATTTTGGGGGAAGCCAGCCTTTGATGATTTTCCACGCAGCTGTGGGCACGCAAACAGTAGAATATATAAGTTAACTCAAAATGTCAGCATATTCTTCACATCTTTTCCTTTTCTTGAAAAGTTTGTTTGACGGGTGAAGTGGTACGGGATGGGATCATGATGGTGTGTTAATGTGCAATACAGAACAACAGAAATAAGCGGATTTCGTTACAGCAAAAAGCAAATATTTTCATGAAAGACAACCTCAAGCAGTATAAGCTTATTTAGATTTCACACAAAGAGGTTGAGGTGTTTTCATCAAAGGCGAAATTTTGCTTTAAAGCTAACGCAGAATTTATGGTTTCGTAAGTTCAAATATTTTAACGACGACAATAAAACCGTAAGTTTCAATCCTCCGGATACGAATCGATTTTTATAGATTCTAACATGCCATTCTAGAAAAATGAAAAAGCGTACGAGGACTACTCTGCTTTCACGTAAATGCATTAATCTTTTATGTTATTGCCTCGTGTACAAAATAAACACTGCTTTGCATTATACCAAAATGTCAATGAATTTAATGTGCCTTTTTTTGTTTTCAACGGAATTCAATAAACATTTTCTCAAGACCAATCAAAGAGTCTACACCATCGTAGAAAAATGGCTGCTAGTAATTCATTGAGCCGACTTTATACTTTGACCTTTCTTCTTGTCAGACATGAAACGCTAAACCTCCGTCTTTTGGTATTTATTTTCATTTGCAATTCCGCTTCCATTTTCAACCATTTTTTCTTGTTGATGTGATATGTGTTTTTACACATATGTACTTGTTCTGAACGAGAGTTTAGAAAAACTCCGTTTTTCCCTTTAAGCAAAATGATAAAAAACCGAAAAAAAGCATAGGTATTACCCTTTTCTCACTTCAAGATACGACCGCTGCTGCTTCTTTTTCTTTTCATCTATGCACTATAAACAGTAATGCCATACTTTTTTTTAATGCAACCCATTCCCAGCCTCACGGTTCAAGATCATTTTTCAACTCATCTTGACAAGCCTTTAGACAAAAAAAAAATACCAGTGGTGCATTTAGATGTAGATGCTAGATATTATGTACATAGGTAACATATGTACAAATATGTATACCTTTATCATCATCATGCACAACACACAACATAGCCATTATACTATACGCATATTTATTCCTCCTATGCTTCCACTGCTGCTGCTGCTGCCACCACCAAAAGCGAAAGAATTGAATAGCATTCTGGCAGCAGCACTATTAAACTTCTATTCTTATTCTTGCTTTAAGTATAGCCTTTTTCTCGGGAAACTCAACCGCTCCTTTTAAAGATTTGTTCTCATACATCAACCAAAAGCCACTTTCATTTGTTCCTCCACACATATCACAGATGAGCCAAGACGAAAGCGAAAAAAAAACAAGAAGAATTGGTATACACACAACAACAGTGCATGTATAGAGTTGAACAACAAAAAAAAGTTCACACTTCACTTTCTCCTATACCACACGTATCGCCTGTGTATACTACTGAATATTATGTATATCTATGAGCTTGCTTAGTTTTATTCAAAATAATATACACAGTGCTTACATCTTGTGTTAAAAGACAAGACAATACTTATACGAAATACAAGTTATGTTTCAGTTGCTATTGTGGGTACATGTTTTGCGAATGTATGACCTACGTACGTACGTGATTTGAAGATTTCTCTTGAGCTAATGATATTTCTCCGTCAAGTGAAATGCTGACTTTTCTTTTCTTTTTCTCCTTCTGCATGAGATAACTTTTTCTATCCATTTCTTTCCCCAATTGCTCCGTCCCCGTCACATTGTTCTCGAAGCAACTGTGAAACTATATATACGCTAGCTAGTTTAAAGGTATTGCTGCCACTGCTCAACATTCAATTGTGTGTATTGTTTCATTCTTTTTGGTATATTTACTTTTTACCAATTCAAATACATACCTTTTATTACAACTAGCGCAGTCACTTTACGTTTTCCGTACAGATAGGCACCACTAAAACGCATCACCCCGTTTCCTTCCTTCCTTCCTTTACGCTTTCTCCACCGCTTAAATACGCTTTCGATGGCATTTCTTATCGTTTCATAATGCAGACATTTTAGCTAGCCTTTTCTTTCCATTTGTTGTACATCCCCCTACTGATCCCTATTGCTGGTCTGAAATATTTCATTTTACTTTTTTTAAGCTTTAACTTTTTGCAGTTTTTTGTTTAAAAAACCCTTTATCCCACTTGGTTTTCATTTTTGATCTACATACATGAAACCAGAAAGCAGGAAAAATGAGTTAGAGTTGCCACTTCTATTCTTACTTTAAGCTATTATATCCGGCGGACCATTTTCAGTGTTCGCTAACTGCATGAGCAAAATGTATGCATCAGCTAATCAACAAAATATGCATGATGCATGACGGTATGAACATGTCACCAATCTCCTCTAGAGAAAAAAAGCAACTTCACAGTACATGCATTCGATTGCAAACTATACATACATACGTTATTTTTGGGATGGTATGTAGATCCAGTACTTGGTTAGTTTCACTCAAGTGTTACAGTTGAAATCCTTAAAGCTCTCGGTTCCATCCCACCATTCTTCTATATTTTTCTCTCTCTTAACGCTTCTTAGCAAAGTGAGATCGATTTCGATTCACGTATTATTTTTTTTCTCTCTCCCAAAAAACTTAAGTGGCTTTACTTGCAGTTAAAAAGAAGGATTTGGTTTGATACATATATCACTTCAACAACGTACATAAGGACAGCCAAACTGAAGGAAACACTTGTGAAAGGCATATAAATGCTGTTTTTTTTTGCTATAAGGTATTAAACTCTTTTTTTTTTGGAGTCGCTATGTAGGTTTAATATTACTTTTTTTGCCAGGTTTCAAATAAGAGAAAAAATGCTACTGTTTCTTTCCTTATCTATCAATAGAATTTAGCAGTATCATCTTCTTATTCTGGAGAAAAAAGCTTTGATTTCAGCCTGTGCTGTTCTCACACACAAGCATAACATTGCGTCTTTCTCTTGGTAAAGAAAGTCACATAATATATCATTACGGTAACATTGTTTTTTTTGTATGAAGATAAGACACTCACCCACTTTGTATCACACCTTTAGTCTTACATTTGCAAACATATTCTTTGTATTTTTTTTCACTACAGAATAGACCAATCACGCTTCCGTATAT
>JAHZMZ010003703.1:0-39880 GCA_027743805.1 Lepidocyrtoides sp. E14 | reverse complement strand
ATTTTCTAACATTATGTGTCGGCACGTCATCGTTCTTCATTATAAAATGTTTGATTATAATGAAAACAAATGACAATGCATCTTGCTACAGTATTTCACAATGAACAACTTTTCATTATAACTTGTTCCACCGCATATAATATAGTATTGCGAAAACACGCATTTTCAACGATTCCAGGAAATATCTAATATAAGTATCAATTCGAAGATATTATTATATTATGGAAGAGAATTAACAAGTGAGACATGTCACACAAAAAACTACAATAATAAATTGTTGTAATCATTACTTTTAATTCTCAACTTGTTAGGCTATTAATGTGTGCGAATATAAATAAATCTATTATCAAGTTTGAGAAAATGGATAATAAAAAGGAAAAACCTATGCATTGTTTTCATTTCAAACTGCATTGAAATTGAAAAGAATACCATAAAGATATGCATTAGTAGGCTAATAGAGAACAGATTATTAATTTTAGTGGTGAGTGGATGGAGTTAGAAATGTTACTGAACATAAGAAGAAACAGCTCATTTTTTGAACATTTTATTGATCAATAATACAAGTAATGAAGGGTTACAAGAAAAACGGTTTTATTTGCTTATATAGTAGTAGTAGTAATTAGTTAGTAGTGGTTGACAAAATGTATGTAGGTAGGTATTAGTTCATGTATATAGGGAAGTAGTACGTACATAGATAATATGCATACATACATACACAGAAAAACTATTGTTGGTAATAATAATTTAGTCACGAATTTTTTTTTCTTTTAATAAAGATTACTTAATTTAGCCGAGGTGAATAATGACAACAATATGACATGTATAAACAGATAAAAGAGAAAGTGGTAATTAATTTGTAATAATAACTTTCTTGGTATATATTTCTTTGGTCAAAAATGGTCAACAGTTTTGATTTAGTTCTTCTGTACCTACATAATATTTTTAATAATAACATGGCTTGTGTTTTGGCATATCAGTAAAATATAAATGGATAGAGTATGTATCGTTACATTTTTGGTTTTTCACAACGGGATCGGTATAAATGATGTACTGGTTTTTAACGTTAATTCTGTGTAAAAGGTTTCACTAAAATGGAAAAACTGTAACTGACCTAAAGAACTTAAAAACTAGATCTTATATTCGATTCAATTAAGTATAAGTACATGGTGGGTACTTTTTAGTTAGTATAATGTTAGTAAATCAATTAACCATATAATAATAACCAATGCAATAATAATCATCGTTCAAAATTCTTTTATATGCTTTTTTATCCATCGAGTTTTAAAACAACAAAGGTAAAAATCATGCACACGGATACGAAACAGTTTTATGATACTTTATAAATCGTCCATCATGCAAAAATAACAACAGACGAATTCATATTGGTGACACAGTTCGTTTAATCTAACAGTAAAACTAATAGTAAATATTTAAGGTATATGGTTTACAATGAAAAACTTAATTAGTTTTATTAACGATAATTAATTAATGAGTCAAGTCGAGGAGGTCGATTGTTGTTTCTTGATTGAGTACATCTGTTTATGTATACAGGTTACAAATTAAGGTACACATATAAATATAAATATAACACACACTCATATCATCATAATATCCATTAAAATACAATTTGATAACAGTTTTTTAGCACATTTTTATGAATGAATGTTTTCCCACAACAATGCATAATATTATACATCCGATCAATCCGAAAGAATTCATCTACATAAAACATAGAATATAGACACCTACACCCCCATAATTTTTTACACTTGCATAATAATATACGTACCTACTTACAACAGTGTGGTGTGATCTGATCTATATACATATATATATAATATCTGCTTTGCTATCTAACGGTCTATGTTACAATTCAATTACAGTTTTATCTACCATTTTCTTGCGTTCAAAATGAATACTCCTGTCTATACAATCGCTTCTATTATTGTTGATGATGATAAATCGGATTGTATGGATGCCATTATAAATCTTCTATCGCTTATATGGCTTCTATTATAAATCTTCTTTGCAACTTTCAATCAAATCATAAAATGTCCTTCCCATATCCCAATGCATTCTTACTGTTGATCTTCATTTTTTTTGTTGATCTTCATTTTTTGTTTATCGGCTTCTCCTACGATTATGAATTTTCATATTTTTGAATCGTTTCTTACTTCAAAGCAAACTAGTTTTAACCGCTAGTCTACGCTCTACACACACTGGCTTTGAACTCTATATATGTAATATAGCATTTAAGTATATTTTTTTAATGTATGCATATTAACGTCTTCATCAGAATGCTTATTTATCAGTTCCAGTAAAAGTTTTTATCGTTTAATATATATGTCATAATAATATACACAGATAAAATAAGATCATGTCAGTTTTAAAATTAGTGTCAGTAAAATGTGGATAATCAAGTTGAAAGTGTTAACTTTTTTTTGCAGCATAAGAGGTTTTTAAAAAGTGCAGGTCCTTATAAGTGGCTTGATTTAGTTTGGCATGGTGTGATGGATGTACTTTTTAAAAAATAATGATAATAGTTTAATGGTATGTGTGTAGTAGAATATATAGTTCCTGTTGTTTTGTTTTCATGCAGAATATTTAGTTTGCTAATCAGTTATATTTTGTTGGTGTTTTTAAATAATTCTATATTTAGTTGATTGAATGACTACTAAATATAATATATAACTGGCATTGATGGCGAGATATTGAACAATAAAAAAAGAAGTGATTGAACGGTTTCAGGTCAGGTCATTCTTGTGGCTTGGGTTTTTTTTCAGTTTAAAATAAAACAATAAAAGCTTATCCTAAAATCTAGTTGTTTTTTTAAACATCAAGAATAAAATTATAATTATACTATGCTTGATGATGACTGTGTGTGTAATTATAAATTTTCTAGTGACAGTTTTCATATTCTTTTACATGTATTTAATTTATGTAAGTTCTAGTATCTATTAATGAATGAATTATAAGACTTTAATTGCAATGTAATGATTTTAAGGAAAAGAGTGACAATGATGTAATGTCTGTTTAGTAATAATTGTCACTGAAAAAAATAGTATTGGGGAAAGGAAGCAAGAACAACAACACAGCTCTACAATCTGTCATGTTTTTAGACATGTTGGACATACTCAGGATTAAGGAATGAAAACCCTTGAAATTCAGTTTGGTCAAGATTCATCATGAAGAGCTTGTCAGTTGGCGTCAGCTCCGTCTTTTCCAGGGTGAACTGCTTGTCAAAGTTGCTCACATCTTTCCGATGTTTCTGCATGACAAAAGGGAAGAGAGAGAGAGAGAAAAAAAAGGCCAAAAAAATATACCAGGATTAAAATTTATTTTCTTTCGATTATATCATTCCTGATGATGATCATGACGCCTACTTTCTTTAACTCGGTGATTTTTTTCGCATATATATTACGTCCATTATTACGTTTCATAAAATGTAAAGTAGATAAAATAAAAGTAGCTCAAACAAAAAAAGTTGCATATTAATACTTTTTTTTCAGCATTTTTTTTTTTTTTTTTAGTTTAATGCGACATTTAACATGAATTACTTTCACCATCTAATCTAAACGGATGGTTTATTTAAAGTAGCATAACACATTTTTTATAAATAATGAGCATATATTTAATAATCTTATAATGATGAAAAGTGTGCGTCTCTTAATGTTGAGCGATAAGAAAATTATTTGAAACAGAAACAAATTAATTGAAATGAATATTTACAAAATGATAGAAGGAACTAAAGTAATTTACTGATGCTTTCAACTAAACACAACAATAATAATAATATTAGTTAAGACTGGGATAACAATAACTAGAACCAATGAAAATTATAAAGTTGATTTCAATTAATTATACAATTTACGTAAAGTATCTACTCATTTAAGTAGTGATACATTTAATAATTTCTACTGAAAAGCGAAAATCATAAATGAATTGCTAGTATATTTTGTGAAGTGACAACAACAAATTAACGTAAACACAACAAATATATTGTTTTAACGATACGATTATTACAATTTACTTTAGTATTACAGTTTTGTTATGGTACGAACAAAGGGGTAGATAAATTGATTATTTAAATAATAATAATGAAGTAATGATTAGACGAGAAAACTACAACTAATAATATTGATTTGGTATAGTATGTGCACATTTTACGATTACACAACTGTGTAATTAAGTATATCAGGGTTACTTTTTTAATTTTGTTACACAAACTAAACAATACACGATAATGTATAATCTAAGTAAAATGTAAACCGTTAATATGATTTGTTCGTTTTTTTTATATTACTAGATTGTTATTTTGAAATTTAAATTGGCTTTATTTAGGTTGTTGGAATGATAACTTCTTCAGGTTTAAACGGTTCATAAAATGGGTTGACAAAAGAGAATGTCTTGAACTCATATCCGGTCAAATTGGAAAGAATCATTGTGCTGTTAGCATCTGGTGGAGTGAGCTCTGTCCGACCTCGGGTGAAAATTGGATCAAAATTTTCACCCATCCTGGGATTCTTCTGTAGAAGTGAGCGTCAAGTGGTATGAGAATTACATGTTTCAAATTTTTTTTTAGATTGGAACATCATCATCAAAATCAGCAAAGGGTCACCAAAACCACCACCACCATTAAGATCATCATCACCGGGAAGAAAAGACGATTGAATCAAAGGTAGAGCATACACGTTACCGGTAGAGAAACACGGCCAAACCGAAACAATGTAGAAGTTTTCAATAGCAGTAGTAGTGGCAATGAAAGCAACACCACATGCCACCGGCACCACCACCACGAAGAGTTGAACGAGGTGTGTAGGCAGGTTCAGGTTTTTCAGGAGAGCAGAGAAGTTATGAACGAAGGGACAAGGGGAGGATGACAAGAAGATAGTCATTACAAAAACCAAACAACACGTTTAAAATTAGTAAACCAATCATAAAATATTTCAGCAGTTTATTGAATCAATGAAAATAAATGGTAATGACTTTTTTTTACCGCAAACAGCTACTTAATCATCATGCTCATTGTATATATATATGAAAAATATGTATATATTTATATTCACATTCTAAATTCATTCCCAGAAAAAGAGGAAGCAAAAACTCATTTTTTTGCAAACAAAAACATCGTTGTTTTCCAGCCAGAAAAATGGAGAGATTGAGAAATTTTAAAAATTAACTTAAAAAATGGTCCAAAATTTTTCAAAATAACACATTAAAAACGTTTGTTTTACGTGTTGGTTGATTTTTGTGCCGCAATTCGCTGCTAATAGACGTGCCTGTGTGAAAAGAGTAAAAGCGACAGAGCTGCTGCAAAAGGGGAAAGCTGCTTGAGAAAGACAAGCGAAAAGTTTTGGAGAAAGCATGCATTAGCTTTAAAGATGTAAATATTTTTAGCATAGGTATTACTGCGAAAGCATTTTTGTTTTGGTAAAAAAGACAAACAGTAAAGTTATTTTGTTAGTAAATAATATACATATACATACACATCAAAAGGCCTTGAAAGGCAATATTATGTGTTTCACCAATATTATTGCAGCGAAAACTTTTTGTTAGTGCTTGAAAAAAAGTAGATAGACACCCAAAGAAGAGGAAAAGTAAAATACCAAAAATCACAACGTCTATTTACTCAAAATAAACTTGATATAATAAACAAAAAACTTACTACCCCAGTAGTAGTACATGGTAGTAAGTAGACTAGTTTTACTTTTTCCAAGTCTTTATTGCGTAAATGTTCATGACCATAATTTCATGCATGCATGCCACAAGTACTTACACCGCGACGGGTTCCTTAAACTTTCCAAACTGTTGGATTTGGAACATGAGGTCACCCCCATTGACATACTCCATGACAAAGTAGAGTCTGTCCATGGTCTGGAAGCAGGAGTGAAGCTGGACAAGGAACGGCGGCTTTGCTGACAGTGCCAGCACCCGTTTCTCTACCATAGTGCACTCCACGTCATCATCCTGGATTATTATGTCTTTCTTGAGTATTTTTATGGCATACAGCTCATCCGTTCCCTTTCGTTCCGCAAGCATTACCTAAACATACACACATACACATAATAATAAGATAACTCTAACATGGCGAATTTCTTCAGCATTTTCTCTTCTTCCATTTTACACACGCACACACATCATTCTACTACACTGACGATGAGCAGAGTGGATAGAAAGAAGATAAAATCGCAATCCTCTTAGTATTTTTTTTACTTCATGCTCAACTCTTAAATCTTCTTCACTACTACCACCACCACCGTCATCAAAAAAATTCTTCACCCTTTCCCAAACAGGTAACATGCTCGCTAAAGCTAACAACGACTGATCAAATTTTGTTTGGTTCTCACCGACAGTGAAAGAGGTATACAGAACAACAATAATATTATTATTCTCCAAAACCCAAACTACTTTCAAAACTGATATGCGTAGGGAAGAGAAAAAAATAGATCATGTTCGTTGTATGGTCGTCATCATCATAATATAATGTATTAAGTTTTAAAAATGACACCCACGTACCTTGCCAAAGCTTCCTTTTCCCAGCACCATAAGGAAGTTGAAATCAGAAGCACGAATTACATCCTTTTTACTCATATTGTGAGGAACCTCTTTATCCTCACAAACTGGAGCTCGGCGCTCGTTTGAGATCGACGATTTCTACAAAACATTATACAATCATCCCTCCATTACTAAAAAAATATAATCTTTCCTCCTCCAAGAACCGGAGAAGGAGATGGGGAAAATATGAGCGTATCTTCCGGTGAAGATTCATATATTCATTGTCTTCTTGGAAGTTAAAAACTTGATATTTAAACCTTTTCATATAATTGCATATTAGAATAGGTAGATATAAATATTATTTTGAAATATATATAGCAGCATACCTAATATATATATAATAAGAAAATGAAACATTTAGTTTATTTTATAAAATGTATAGCAGCATTATTAAAATTATTTCCAGGTAAAGTTATTTATTTTTTAAAAAAACAAAAGAAGATTTTTTGGCTTCATGCACTCAAATTTCATGCCATCATATTATTTATTCTGCTCTCTATAAATAAAGTCACTAGGTAGTTTAATTTTGATTTTGAAAAGAGCACGGGAAAACTATATATAGTTTATGAAAGAAAATATTATTATATTATTTTTCTGGTTTTTTCACTATCCGCTTTCACTAGAGAGAAAATAATGACTCCATCTAGAAAATGAAAGCGGAAGAAACTGAGGAAAGAAAGCTTTTTATTGTTTTTTTAGAATGTAGACGGCTTAAGACGAGCCATGATGATGATGATGATGAAGAAGATCTTCTTGGAAAAATTTCCTTCATCTATAGCACACATATTATTCATCCGTACGGTGACTGTGTTTTTTGTTTTATTACTCGGCCATGGGATATCGTCCAAGTCCTCCTTGTACTACTGTCAAGCATGTTTCCTAATTTGGCATCTTTTGCATATACACGTCGTAAATAATTATACTACTTTGACAATTTTTAAAGATAATAGCATACGAAAAAAAACTCTCTTCGCTTTTAATAATGCATAACATGCCAATTTTGGAAACATCCTTGAAAATTTTGTGATCTGTTCTGGTCCATTTCCAGTCTTTTGACAACAAAACGACTTTCTAGGCTAATTCTACGCTATTCTTTCTGTATTTACACTATTTTATTGTGCTTAAGATAATAACTGGCAGTGTTGGATTAAAATTGCTACAATAAAATACAAAAATCACGTGACATTGCACTACACTTGACAAAGTGGCAACAATATTATTAGCAAATTATAACAAAACACGTAAGCATTTTTCTTCACTGAAGCAAGCTTTGTTAATGTCATTTGTTTAATTGTGCAGTGTGCTTTTTTTGCAAAATCATGTTGATTAGATATATACACTTGTCTCAATATGCAGTGCAGTGATAAAGAAAAGTTAGTTAGTCAGTTTGCGTCTATTCATTCTACATTCTGCAGTAATTTCTCTACACATTTTAAATATTTCTCAAATTTTGTCTGCTACACAAGTCTACACTATTTTGCAAAACTGAAGGATATTATTTTTTTTAACTTTACGATTAATAATGCTAGTAATTATTTAGCAGGAGGGCTTGTACTAATAATACTGAGCTAAAACTGGTAATTTTTTTTGTTATTTATCTACTTATTTCTACATACAGGGTTGTTTCTACAACCTTTATTATGTACTATAGTGTACTATTGCAGTCTGTAAAAAATGTAGCATACTTTTTTTTACCACTACTACGACATGAACAATGACAAACAACATATAACAACATTTAATCATCAATGGTGTTACCTTGATTTGCGTCTGACTTCTAACGTGAATACTTGTGCCCTGTTTGTTCATAGTTTTGACACAGAGCGTTCGAGAGAATTGAGATTTTATTCAATTCATCGTCACAAGAAGAGAAGAAGAGCAAGCACCACAGAAGATACACAGAGAAGAAGAAGATAAGAAGAACAAGAGGAAGAAGAGAAAGAAGAAGAGAAGAAAAAATATATACAGTCAAATACGTACACGGGATTTGTACACGCATTACACAAAAAAAAAAGTTTTGTAGATGGTTGATTTTTTTATGTTTTTTTTTTTAAAAAAAGTGTTAAAAATTTGTTTTTTTTCGTACACAAACAAACATCAAATATGTTTATATAAAAATATATATATTTCATACATCTTATCATCATGATCAAAACTGTTTCTTTCCAAGATAAACAAGTAAATGCATACATGTATATATATATATCATCGTACTTTGCGGAGAAAGTCCCAAGAAAAAGGGAAGAAAAAAAACTCACAACAAAATTCAATTTTGTTTGATAAGTACTCCAAGGGTAAAAAGAGGGTTGTTAAAAATTTCGCATACATATTGTGCATCCGTTTATTTCAACGGGTTTGTTTTTATTTTGAAAATAGACAACATTGGTTTTCTTACAAAGAAGAAAAATTTTTTTAATCAAACCACGTCGGAAAATTGTTTTCTTCAAACATTCTTTTTTTTTTAAAAAAAAAGGAAAAAGAAAAAGTTTCATAACAAAAAACTTAGCCAATGTTGTTTTTCTTTCAAGAATTAAATTAAAATATTAAGAATACAAAACTCCAAACGAAACGAGCAAGAGAAAAGGGAAGTTTTTTAAAAAATGTTTTTTTTTTTGTAAATATCATATTATTATTTTGCATTCGGTGCATTTCAACTTGTTTGTGCTTTTGTAGTATATTCTATTACTGGATGCTTTAACAAGACAGTCAAGAACAAGAGTGGATATAAAAGAGAATGTAAAACACAATCAGTTAAAAGTAACAGCAATATTAACATTTTTTTTATACAAGAGATTAAAGACGTTGTCGATCTTTTGAGAAGATATAATATTATGACTTTGACAGTATGGCATTATGAAAACACAGAGGACTTGATATGGAAAATATTAAAACGCTTAATTGTTTAATAGATGCTAACGCGCTTTCTGTTTCTTTTTGTTCTTACCCGCATTTGAGTTTTGAGGGCATGCATATCAGCACCTTCCTCAGGAACAGGAACGTTGTAAAACTCTCCCTCCTCTGCAGTAAGAAGCTTGTACCAACCCTCTGCTGGATTTTTTAGCACCTCTGACACTCCAAAAGAGAGTGAACCCATAAAGTCATTTCGAGACGTGCGGTCCCAATCCCAAATTTCCAGCAAAAGTCTCCTGTCCTTGTCTTCCGGCTTGAGATCACTGGAAATATAAAGAGTAAAATAGCATGAAAATGATGAGTTTTTAATGCAGGGATGACAGGAGTTAAACAGCAAGCAGACGAATGAAGATAGTAGTGCATGCATGGTCACGTACAAGACGAGTGTCTCATTCCATGTGGGATTCAAAGTTGACTTGATTGTCTTGGTTTTTCTCTTGACACCCGACCCATCATCCGGAATCAGTTTCATCTTGACGTACGGATCCGACGATCCATTTGGGTCCATTGGAATCAAATTTTTGGCATGTTTTACTGAAATAAAAAGTTTTCATATTTTATCAACTCTGCAACTTGAAAAACATCTCCCGTAGGGGGTTCATCTTTTTTTATTCTTGTTCTTGTTCTTGTAGTGTCCATTTAAAACTACATAAAATATTATACGACTGCTATTATGTTTTTACCTTCACACGTCAGTTTATTCCCAACGCAAGTGATTTTCAGCTCAATCCTGCCACGACGCTCTGTATGGTCACAACCGCACAAATTCGGCACGCTCTCCTCGCATCTCTTGTGAACATTCATGTCACATGCTATAAAAAAATACCCATGCAAAAAAATAAGAAGAATATTATACAACCACGTCATCATAACACGTCAAACTACTACCATCACCTTGCTACTACGAAATATATTATACTAGAGAAAGCAAAAAGCAGAGAAAAATCAACGGTGCACAATAAATAACACCAAAACAGCATTTTCCACTTATTTCATTACTTTATTTTCATCATCAAATTCCTCTACATAAACATGTTTCCAAACACTCCAAAAATAAAATAGGTAAGCAGTGAAGCGTAAATATTTATGTGTGATTTTACAGATGAAGAAAGCAAAAAAGAAGAAAACAAAAAGTATAACAACAATTCCACAACATATTACTGTACTTTTTTTATCAGCATTTACTTCTCTTTTTTTTCGCTTTAAAAATACATTACCAAAAAAAAGTTACACAGCTACAGAGATGATTTCATCATTCATCATCATCAGTTTGTTGTTAAACTTGTTGTAGAATTGTTTACCCTTGCATTTCATGCCCTGTTTGCTTATTCCATGAAGCATGCTTCCACAATGATCGCAAAACGTTCCAGGCAAAAAGGTGTGCACTTCCCATTGATGGGAGGGCAAGTTCTAACCCAGTTTTCCAGTAAATCAACACCACATTTTTTTAGCAAAAGAAGAGAGAAAAAAAATCAGACAGAAATACACTTTATCTATTATCTAATACTTTGGAAAATAAATAAAGAGAACGGAGCTAAAAGAGGAGGGAAAGAAGAAATAAAAATAGCAAAATACTGTATAACAAGTTGGTATGATGTGGTGGTGGGGAAGAAATAGAGGGAGGAACAATGCCCCATAATAATAATAACAATAATGTCCTTTCCCATTAAAACATGAACATAAAGAGAAAAGTAGATAATTACTGGAATTGTTGGAGAAAAGACCACACACGATCATAATAGCATTTTTTCATTATTATTATTACGATTACCACAGTATAATATATAGTATCATAAAATCTAGGTAGTATAGTTTTTTCATAACGTTCTTTGCAAAAAGTGTGAGAAGAAAAAAGACCCTGGAAAAAAATCATAGTAAAAATGGTAAAAGTGTTGACAAAGAGGAAAAGGAGAGAAGAGAAAGAATGAATGCATGAGACAATTTATCTTTGTCCTCTCGCCATTCTTACTGTTATTAGTATAGGTAGTACTTTAGTAGTCTTCGTAATAGTAGTACCTCATGCAGTTTTAGTTGGTGGAGACTAGAGAGGAACAAGTCAAACTCACAGAGAGAAAGAATATATTTAACGTACAATTTTTTTTACAAGAAGCAAACAAGACTTATTTTTGGAGCCTTTTGTTCTTTTGAATGAACCATGCAATAATAATATGCAGTAAAAAAAGGAGAGCATAATATATAGAAAAGAGAAGAAAAGCAACAGAGAGTTTTGTACACGATGGAGCAAGAAAATTGAAAAATTTATGCAACATGCTGAACCGAACCATGCGGCAATACATACATTTTCTGCTGCTTAAATAGCAGAAGAGAGTAGTAGTAGTAGTATTAAGTGAAGAAGTGAGTAAAGCTTTTTTTTATTTTACTATGCCTATTTTGCAAAAAAAAATGCTGTTGGTAGTAAATTTTCTTTTTCTTTTTTTTTGGCCATAGGTTTTGAGCAAGTGGTAGTACCTGAACACTTCATTCCTTGATTAATGATTCCATAGAGGAGGGAGCCACAGTGGTCACAAAACGTGGGGCTACCATACGTATGACTTTTGAATTTGTGTTTTGTCCGCGAGTCCTTTATACAAAAATTTATAAGAATAAATGTACATATAAGATGGGTGTTTAATGCATAAAAATTGATTTTTCCCTCATTTTGTACGAAGCAGATGTATTTTTTGTTTAATGGAGAAGGCCACACAGTTGTAGTGAAAGTGTGCCGAGATCGTTAAGCATATTATCAACTTTTTGTTTTAGAGTATGCCTTCTTAAATTAATATTTACAATGAAGACGAATGAATAATGTACATAAGGTAGGTAGATACATGTGAGTGTATTATACACGCTTTGTATAGCTGTAATAGAATAAGGTCCAAGTAAGTTGATAATTGAATGAGAGAGAATCTTCCCATTTTGTTATCGGTCCAGGAAAAGAGAGAACACCAACTACTGCTATTATTATCATCATCCCTAGCTAGCTAGCATTGGCATGGGAGATGTTGTGTGTGAGAAGAAAATTAGGAAAATAAGATTGGAGAAAATGGGGAGGTGGCGACGACGGTAGAAGTGGTAATGTAATGATCGAGTAGGTGGATGAGAAAAACAAAATGGCGAAAATGAGATTTTTTTTTTGTGTGAACGTAAAGATGATGATGGTACTGCTGTTGAATAATGAAGAAAGGAAACAAACGGTAGTATTACGACAGTTTTAAGTTTTTGTTCTTCTGCTTTGGTTTTATGTATGATGCAAATTCTTAAAACACAAACTTCATACTACTGCTTTGGTTTACGTAGTAGTACTAGTAAGTACTTGTCTATGAAAAAGACAAAGATGAAAAGTATATAGTGCCTACAAATGTAAATATGTATGTTTTTTCCAAAGTAGAAAAGTAAATATTTACTGGAGCAAAGTATCAAGAACACACAACCAAAAAAACTGATCAAACACACAAGTTTTATTTTACTTTCTATGAAATTGTTATTGTGGCTGTAAGGAATTGGAATGTAAATTTAAACATGTTTGGCGATATCAACACAATCATAAAAGGTAAATACTTTCTACGGTGGTATACCTATTTGTTTAGTGTACACTGTAAATACACAAGAATATTTCTCTGCATGTAAAATTTGTGGCGTATAGTGTGTGTCCTCCAAAAAAATATGAACAAGTAAATATAATTCTGGCTGTCCCTGACATGAAATAAAATAAGGCATGTGTTTGCATTGCTATTGTTGTTGAGGACACACCGGAAATTAAATTTTGTGACAGTGACAATGATACTGTTGTAATGGACATATCCACTTGACTAAAGTAGATTTCTGACTAAAATGTACGTATATATGTATATATAGCAGTTAGTTTGAATGCATGTAGGTAGTACATATTAATATGCCATGTGCACAAGCATCATTTTGCTCCATTTTCTAATGAATTTGTTAGGTATAAACAACACTCAATTTCAATCAGTGTTCTTTACCAGTAGTACCACCGCAGCAGTAGAAGAAATTAAGATAAAATTATTATGCCGAATGAGAGAAAGCTTTCTACTTGAGTAAAACGATGATGATAATTATGAGAACTTTCTCTTTTTACTACTGGGAACTTTTCACCCCCTAGAGAATAGATTTTATTGTCACTGCATGACCAAAATGAAATCATTGGATTGTGGAACGACAAGGAAATGTCAGTATAGAGAGCAGGGAATAATGGTAACTACACCTTACGACGACGACGTAGTCATTTTTTTGGATATGTGATTTGGAGCAGAACTTGGATGGATAGATTTATAGGTAAAAGAGTACATTTATCATTGAGTGGCTTTACTTACATCAGAATCCGCTCCCTTGTCCACCCCAGGACATGTGAATGTGACAAACTCATGACACCTCTTGTGAACGACAAAACTGCAAACTGTGAAGAACAAAAAAAAGAAGAAGAAAGAATAACTTATTAGTAAAATTATTATTATTATGATGATGACATGACAAGAAGAACAAGAATGTAATTTAATCCAGTTTTTTTTGTGATATTACAAGCAGGTATATGTATTTTTTTATTGCTATATTGCTTTGTAAAATTAACTTACTTTGACACTGATAGCCCTGCTTTCCAAAGCCCCTGTGGAGAAAACAAAAAGAGAAGAATATTATAGGACACGGTTATAAAATAATTTGATTAAGTATTCCCTTATTAAATCTGACAGAATACTACTTGATTTTGTAATATTAGTACGTGGAGTGCGTAATACTAAGACAGTTTGAGATGAATCCGAGAAAATGAGCTTTTGTGATTGCCTGCGATGCTATGTTATATGACGTGACCTCAATAACCTCATATAATAATCACAAAAGAAGTGTATTGAATTATACGCGAGTATATCATCGTTGTCATTCATTGCTTTATTTATTAACAACTTATTCTCTATATGATTTTCTTTTGTATTCTCGTTCCAATTTCCTTGTCACCACCACCACAGTCATGATCGTCGTTGTCGTCGTCGTCACACCATCATCAGCATTAAAATCATCATATTTATTATTCCTATCATGGTTTTGTCACGGCTTATTGCCAGAGATACTAGAGAAAGCGTGTTTGGGATGTTGCTTCAAAAAAAATTATAGAGTAGTAGTAGGCTCAGTCTAAGACATCACCTATCATCTTTCCCTTTTTATCATTTATCTTTTGTGGAATGCGAAACTTGCCATAACTAAAGTTGCTATGGTAAGAACACGCAGCTAATTGAATTTTCATCCAGAGCAAGTGAAGGGACTTGGAGAGATAGTGAGCGCAGAAGAGTGAGGAAGAAATAAGACAGACAGGAAGATTGTAATCCAATGAAAAAAAAGATGACGACAAGTAGAAGAAAAAGATAAAGAGGGAAAAGAGAGAGAAAAAAATATGTCTTTGCTCTCCATTTTCCCCAACTGTGCCGTGAATCACGATGATATGATATTGTGGTGGTGGTATGGTGGTGGCGGTTCTAGTGGTAAAAATACTTATCTGATATTTTTTTCCAGAGCATGAGATGATATACGACGGTGCTATATTTCACATACTTATTTGCACAGCTAATCTGACTTACATATGGTGGGGATTCTCGACTGGAGAAACGGTAAAAGTAGCAGTAGTAGTAGTTTGTTTCTGAGAGAAAGAAAAAAAAGTTTTTTTTGTGTCGTGCCAAGATTTTACATGTTTGGATAAGTATGTATATACAGATATTTCCCATGGGGCAATGTAAGGCGCAAAGAATAATATGGGAGTAGGGAAGATTACAGACGGCAAAAGTTTGGATGGAATTATTATTACATTATTTTTCGGATGATATATACATACCTACATAATATATATATGTATTATCAAACAAAAATGTGTACAAAATGCGTCAGTGGCAGTATGTAGTATAGCAGCCATTATGCATTCTTTTTGAAAATGTGTTTCGTTTTGATGGAACGGAACGTGAGATGAGTTCATTATTTTAACTTTCAACCAAACCAAACCTGCAAATCAATATAGACAGCTCTTTGTTGTGAAATGATATGATGTGGCAGAGAAAATGAGATCTGAGACTGCTGTTGGTTATATATGTGCTGAATGTACCTGGTACGGAATTGGGATCATAGTGTTTGAATAACATGACACATTATTAGGTATTTCACAAGTTTATAAACATGTTCTCAGATCTCTCTCACACTCGGCATATATTAGAGAGAGAGAGAGATTGAAAGGGAAAATGCAGACAGATAAATGGATGATATTTATTATTACTTATGTCTACATTTTGCAATATTATTGCAAATAGTGTGATAATATTTCTGCTACACTACTACAAAAAAAAAGTCAGTTCAGTCTTTTTCATAATGGTCTAACCAGGCTACTATCATCATCATCACGTCACACTTTTATTATTATTATTCGTATGCATGTCTTTTAAAATTGAGAAGAAGGTGAAAATGGTGATGATGATGATGACCAAACTAGAGAAAGTTGAGTCACACATGAAATTTCTCCATTTGCCTTTCTATTACATTAAGTACCTATCATACACACGTACAAAATAATAGCAAAAGAGGTTTCATCGGGTCGAATGGGAAATGATGAGATGTACTTGTGGTGTGTGAATTGAATAAAGAGCTGTGACGCGAGAAGGGATGATTGCGACGATGATGATGGTAATCAGACCAAGTTACATCACCACCACCACACCGTATGCAAACTTTAACATCCTCGGAATGGAACCAAGAAACCAACCACAACCGTGTAGTCTACCTACCACCGCATATTGCAATAATACATAACTAATAAAGTAGGTATTTCAATTTTATACATAATAATGTATTCTAATTTCATGTCGAAAAATTGATGCTGATGTGATGGTCGTGGTAGTAGTATAGTGGCGGTGGTGATAGGTTGTCATATTTCCACTCAGACAAGAAAAAATATGGACTTGGAGGGTTTCTCGCTGGAAAAGAAATGATGGTGGTTGGAAATGAAAGTTGAATGCTTATACAAGCGTAAAATTGGCCTACAAAATATATGCATATTATTATTATTATATTTCACATGACAAGGTATAAAATGTACCAAGTTTGTATAGCCGTTTCATATTATCAGCGTCAGCAAGTGGCAAGTAGCAAGAGAAAAGGTAAAATAGACGACGACGACGGCGACGACGTGAAGTAACAGAAACCTGACAAAGTCAAGTCATGAGCCATCCAGCAACGCTATAATAATCATCTTGTCATGTCACCACTCTCTCAATTTCTCTCATCGCTTTCACAGTCACGCTGAATTAAAGCTCGCTTGCAGCGTATGAACTATTTCCATACAAATGTTTGCATTATTTATTTTTTAATACGAGCATTTTTTCATTGCTCCGACTCTTCAAATATACCCTTTTCATTTTCTGTCTAGTTTATATTATGCGATCTGTTGTTAGTTTACTCTCAAGGCCAGGCCAGGGCTGTGAGTGAGGATGTGCACTGTATTTTTTTTATTTCCTTTTGCATGCTACCACATTTTGATGCCCTGTGTACAGTCGACATAAACCAATAAATAGGTAGAAAGCGTAAATACGTGGCGCAATATTATCATCATTTTTTTGTTCATGTCTTCCATTCCCACAAAAATGAATGTTTTTTCAATACCTATTTTTTCCCCATGTCAGAGGAGTACCACGAAACCAAAACCAACTAACAAGCATGTAAGCAGCCTTTTCGATAAACAAGGCTAAACTGCAAACAGAGGAAAGTGGTTTCTTTTTTTTTATTTCCAGTTTTACTTGCCTATATACTGCTTTTCTCCTCTACAATCTACATACATTTCATGATGATGTTGCTTGTGTGCGAGAGGAAGCCAATAAAGGGAAACGAGACTTTAATGGAATTTATTGCTCTCCCTCTTCCCAGAATACAAAATGGCATGAATAACTACATCGTACAGTGACTAACTCAGGAAACAAGACATGTTCAAATGAGTCGAGTCTATTCTCGAAATAAGCATGAGCCATTTAAAAAAAAATAAAATGTTAATTTTTTAAAAGATAAAAAAAAAGTTTTTTTTTTCTTTTTCAGGCTGTTGGTCCCACTTCTTGCTTATTTTCTTCTCGATGAAGTAGAATGGAAATGAAAGGACTCTACACGACATGCCATTTTCCTTTCGCTATTCTCCAGTGGCGAAAATGAAAAGAAGGATATTGAGCAGCTGGGCAGAAAAGAAGAAGAGGGAGTACGAAAAAAAAATTAAAGAATTGGTCTCTCTATAAAAAAAGAAAGCTGTACTGCAAGCACACAGACAAAAGCTCATCCAACAAAAAAAAGTAGAAAGCCATGCAATGGGACACACATGGAATAAATGGACATTATGGACAATTGGTTTTTCTTCTTCTTCCTAGAAAACTGCTACTCTAAAAGAAAAGATGAACCAAAGAAGTGAGGAGAAAGAAAGAAAAAAAGGACATACACACAGTTTCATGAATAATCCAACTTCTTTGCTGCTAAGAGAAGAAGAGAAAGTGGACCCTGGTGTGTCAGTACTGTTTGCCGTGTAATTCGTGCCTTTTCTATACCAAAATAGCACTATTGCATTGTTCACTACTGCAGAAAAAAAACACATATAATAGTAAATCCTTAAATTGAAGTTGTAATGGCAGACAGGCAGGAAGACAAGCTAGAGAAGTAGTAGTAGGACTAGCAGCTGCAGTAGTGCTATTTGTAAAGCCAATCTGCTAAAAGTGAACACGAACAAAAAAAGGTGAAATTTCCCTCTTTTTATTCATGTTGCATGCACGCCAATCTTTTAAAACCTTTCAATGGAAAGCGGTTATAATCCTTATATATAAAAAAAATAAATGCCTATCTAATAAGTAGATAGACGGATAGATAGTAGTAGGTTGGATTAGTTTGCTGAAGAGAAAATTGATGATGATCATCATGATAGAGGAAGCTGGTGGTGGTGATCGTGGTACTACGGTACACACACAGAAAGAATAAAACTCTCCATGAACTTATGTTCTCTCTTCAAAACTGGTGCTTTCTCCAGCCATATCACATCACATCGCCATTTTATTATCAGAGAAATGCATACAAGCTGTACTACATCAATTTTATATTATGCTCTGACCTATAACCATCCATGTACCACTGGCGATGACTATGATGAAGAAGATAAGGTAGAGGGACACTACACTCTTGAAACTTGGATCATTGGTAAGGTTTCGTAGTAGTAGTTTAGAGAACGGAATGAATGGGTTGCTTTGGATGATGATGATGATGATGATGTGTGCTTTGAGCCACTGATGCCATCACCACCACCACCGCCACAACCATCATCATCGGGCTTCTTGTGAACATGATCATCATCGTCCTTTTCATTGTTGTTTCGTTCGTGATGAGCATTGGAAGCACGCGTTGAAATTCATCTAAAAATATCTATGTTACCCTGCAGACATTCAATTGAGAATGTAGAAAAAGACCTACTATTGTTCTGAAAATTCATAATGTATGCAGAGGGAACAGCGAAAAGTGGAGCTTCTGCTTGGAGGGCTTCTCTGTGGTTGGAGGTAGTGATCCTTAATCCTTTCGCGGAAAGCTGAAGGGCAAAAGATTTCTCCTGTTGCAGGAATCAAGCCTGTTCTCTGACCAAGCGCACGAATGATTTCAACACAGCTAACAAGGGAAGCATTACATTGCTAAATTTGCAAATTACACGATAAATTCCATTTTGTCAGCCTCCCCTTCCAAATAAGTAGTCAGAAGAAATATTCATGTATCCTGAAAAACGTTACGGCTAGACATTTTTATTTTTGCATAAGCTTTTCTATTTCGCATTTTAATGCTTAACCCAACAACAGCGGAAAAGTATAGACAAAAAGCCAAACCTTTTCTTTCCTTCCGTTCCCAAAAGGAAATAATGATGATGATTACAAACCAACATTAACTACATCATGTATGTACATATACACATACATATATACGCACATAGAGAGAGTAAAATGAAAATAATTTCATGCTTCTCATTTTCCACGTTTTGTATTACCGCAAATACATATTGAAAATAATGACTTGTTTTAATGTTCTTCTATGGCTTACTTTCTTTTATCATACTGCATCCATCTAACTCTCTCCTAAATGCATAATCCCTTCATTCATTTCGTTCGCATTTCATTTCATTTTCAACTAGACTGTTATCAAAGAAGAAGATGAAAATTGGAGAACGGTAAAAACATGGGAAATGGGAAAAATACCAGACAAAAAGCCGCAGAAACCAACTACTGTAGTGGCACGGTAGTGCTTTTGGTATGGCGGCGAAAAATAATCAAGCGCTCTCTTCAAAACCAAGCAAAGTAGTACAACGAAAAGTATATCGAGAGAGTGAGAGTACAACTACTGCAGTAATAATGTTGTATGGTACCATCATCACATCATCATCCTCATCACGGCTAGTTGAGCACCATCACCACCCTGAACTTCTATACCACCCCATCGTAATACCACCAACCTCAACTTTATGAGTATAGCCAACAGCAGCAGCAGAACTGTCCAGTTAGAATTGTAGTGACCAACTCTCACAAAAATCTCTCTAGTCCTGTGTCTCCAGTGGTCATAAACCAAATAAAAAAGTATTTATTTTTTTATTACCGCTGCCAGTCAGGAAACTGAAAAAGTTGGAAATCGTGAAACTCTCTTCTCTCCTCTCCCTGTTGTTATTCCTTTCCAAAAAAATGAACTTGTACTACTACATTACAATATAAAAAAACAATGTCCAGTAGTAGTAGAAGTACGGTCTAGTAGTATTCACCCAACTCAACTCACGCCTCACCACGCTACGATACGATGCTAAGTGCTGCCACACGTTTGAAATCTCTTTTTGGTTCAAAGAAGTGAACTACTTCAGTAGACATTATACTGGACACAGTAAACCGGAATCATATAAATACTTGATCAAAAAGCAATAAACAATGAAGAAAACTTCAACTCTGGTATATTTGCAGAAGAAGCAGATGTAGTAGTAGTAGAAAAAGCAGCCGTAATAATAATGATAGTAGTAAAAAAATTCTAAAAACAGAGTAAAGGGGGGGGGACTTGTTATATTTTTTCTCATAAAAAGAGCATAAAAGGGTAAAGTACAAAAGTAGGGGAAAAAATGAAAAGGGAACGTACAATTCGACAATAAATTTATTCTCTCATAGTCAGTCAGAAAAAAAAGCATCACAACATCCATTGCATTATTAGCTTAAGACCTAGTTTTTTTATTATTCTTTTTCTATTCTATAATATTTTTTCCAGCTGAAAGACTAAAAAAACAAAGTTTTCTCGCACTCGCTTTTGTTCTCCTATTTTTCCATTCTTTTCAAACCGGAACAAAACTTTTATAATGTCTTAGTGGCATGACATACCACCACTGTATAGTATCTTACTACTACTATTTGACTACTATATGCACGCCTCATGCACGTACACATGTATAGCCTCTCTATTTTTTCGTGTTTCTTCCTCTATGTATGTTATTTTTTTCTGGCTTTGGCTTGCTCTTATGTCTTCTGGCCTAAAGCTTTCTTGTGATGGGGCAAGCTCTCTTTTTTTCCTGTCTTCTTCTTCTTCTCTTTCGTTTTTTTTTCTAAACGTGAAAGCATAAGAAATGCAAAGAGTGAAAGAGAGGAGAAACTAGTCCCTCGAGTGCACTTTCCCTTTTTCATCCTTGTAGTAGTACATCATCATCATTTTGCAGCATGCTCCCCGGAGAAAAACCTTATTGCTAGAGAAAAAGGTCTGAAAAAAGATCAAGAGCCATCCAAACAAGTTTTACAAGAAGAACGAACATATAGAAGAAGAAGAAGACCAAGAGGGAAAATGGTATACAGGAAAAGGAAGAAAGTGAACACGATCATGATGATGATCATGATGATCATGGTGTAGATGATGAAGAGGCATAACAACTTTTTCTTTCTTTTTTTTCTTCTTCTTCTTCTTTGCAGAGTTTAGTGGGCGAGAACATCAACAACAGCAAATACATTCAAGACAATCTTGTTGAGGACATGGTCCATTTAAGCCGGAATAAAAAGAAGGGGATACAACATTCATGTTGTCGCCACGTTTCTTTCATCCACCCTTCACTCTGTGCACATAATGTGAGCTATTTTTCCAAACGCTTGCTTGGCTTACTCTCTGGTATGCCATGCCGTGCCATACTGACATCATCATGGCGTGACAAGACTTTTTCTTCTTCCTTCTATCCACTTTGTCTCCGCTTTTGCACCACAGCAGTATTTATTTTCTGCTACTTTGGGTCGGGTAAACAAGCGTGTACATACATGTATGTATACGTTTCCTCTGATCTCTTTGTGTTTTTTTTTCTCTTGGAAGAAGTGGCAAATCTCTTTTGTTTTTTGGAGTCTTTCATTTTTAATGAATATTGACGATGAGGATGATGGCGGTGATGTGTACTAGTAGTGGTAGGTAGGAAGACCAGCGGATGATGATGATCATGATGACTGTCGTGTTGATCGTTTGCGAAGTAGGGAGTAGTAATTCAGTAATTTCCCACTTTGTGTATTTTTTCCCGCTGGAAGAAAAAAACTTTCTTGTTGTTAGTACTGCATTTCTAGTGATGACTATACTATGCACCAACTCTTCTTGCTTGATGTCCGCTTGGCATGATATTCTTATACGTGTATACACTCTAGTGACTTGGTTAGTTGGAAATAAGGGAGAAAATAAATGAAGATGTTGCTGTTATTGCAAGGTTCTTTTTTTTCGTGCTCTCAAAGTGGAAGAGGTGATGTGAATGTGAAAGTGAGCTGCTAAGCACAATAGCAAAGTAGTTACAGAGAAATGGGCAACAAATTGGGTGAATGAAAAGTGAAAACTGGTGCTTGTTCCTGCAGCATCCAGGAAATTAAAGTATGGTAGAATGGGTTTTGTAGATACTTTTATGCTTTATTATTCCAGTTCTGGGCATTCACTGCTGATGATATTGGAGATCATTGAAGACGACGAGGACGACAACTACTGCTACTACTACGACGATGATGATGATCATGACGACCTTCATGATGATAGCTAGCTACTTGCTGGACAGATGGATGAAATACAAGACAAGGAGTACCGAGTCCATTTAGCAAAGTGGAATAAAGGAACAAGGTGGCATGAAGAAATGGAAGAAAGCATGTTATCATTATCGTGTGATCTCATCATGAAGATGAGAACTTGTTCAATTTATCTCAACATCTCCTCTCCCAACTTTTACTTGCACTCAAGTAAACAAGCAAAATGAGAGTTTCATTTGCTAGTTCAAGTGCTTTTACTTGAGCGTTATCATGTATTTTCAATGACGACGACATACTGTTCTGTTCAGTTTATAAATACAATTGTATGTGTGCACCAAAAAAACATGGAACATGATACCACCACAATCCATACTCTACTTGCATCATTTTCTACTAGATCTACATTCATTGTTCAAATAAAAAAGAATGAAGGAAGGACAGACTAGTGGAATTGAAAATTTATTTTTTAAAGCAGTCGTGATAGTTCGTGATTTTATAAACTGCAGAACACAGTCGATGACATATCTTTTTACCTTTTTTTATTAAAAAAGGTTTATCGAAATTCTATATTCTGGACAGAATAAAGTTTCCAAGAATTTGAAACTGCCTGCGCAGACATTTAAAATGATTAAAGGAATTGCAAAACTTGCAATAAAACGTACAGCCAGTCACTTAGTATTTTAGGCATATTCCTCAAGGAAAAAAAATTCTGTTCAAGTTTATTTACTTTTCATCAAACAGTTAATTATAAAAATTGCATTTGATTACTTCTTCAATCCAGTAGAAATGAATTGGATGACTAAAATGCTTTCAATTGTCCTTTCTTGAACAATAAAGACATTTCCCCTTTCTTCTTTCCGTTGTTCATTTTTGACTTCATTCAATCTTGACATGCACATGTTTTAAAAGCAGTCAAAGGACACCGTTACACTGACTTGACAGAATGAGTATCAATGCTGCATTTATTGCAAGAAAGCAGCACCAAAAGCATTCCAATCTTCCTTTTCAAATTGTTTTGCAAACAACGGAAGCGATCCACTTTCTTTTCCTTTCTCTCTCTACCATTCTACTCTTTCAAGAAGATGAACAACAGAAAAAACTCTCGAGAGGGAGAGAGAGAGAACACAATACAATGAAAGTATATAGATTTTCATCCTTCTTTTATTATTCCTTCACTTTTTTGTATGATGATGAATGTTCTGGAAAAAAACGGAATTCCGAATCCCGTCTCCTTCATTCCATGTCTCCTTCGTCTCATATCCACCATTTTCTTCATTTGTAATAATACAAAAAAAACTGGGCAAATGCAAAGAATACACATGCCATTAAAAGGATTGAGGGAAAGTAAAAATAGTAGTAGAGATGTGAAAATCCCTATATTTATTTTATTTGCACACGGCAACACATTATCCCCTCTCTAGCAAAAAAGTCATCCGCTCACTTTCCAATCATCTTTTTTTTTTATTCGCACCACACACCACTTTCATTTTAGTATTTTTTTTCACCTCCAGCTCAATAATAATCTGTAGGAAAAGTTGTCGCTAAAAACTTTTTTACTTTCATACTTTGCCTAAGTTATTTAAAAAATAAAATAGACAGCCACCTCCTCTTAAAATATTCTTTCCATCTCGTTAAAAAGTAAAATAAAAGTATTTTCATCACCACCACCACCACTTTTACTCTTCACTTTTATTTCTGCCTCGGGCAGACTTGATGTAAGCATAATCAAAATAATAATAATAATAATAGTAATGCTGATGATGCAAAGAAGTAAAGTAAATAAAAAAACATCTTATTTTCCCCTTTTTTAATTTTTTAATATTTTTTTCACTTATTTTTTTCTCCCAGCTTCTACTTCATCATCTGTGTGTGGATATTAAAATTACTTAATGTACTGTTCCTTTATACGCGTTTATTATGAGAGCCATCGTAAAATGCCAAGTTGTTGACAATCCTTTACAGTCGACATTCTTTACCTTTCCTTTCTACTTGTCCTTCTTTCTTTTTTATGTAATGACGAGTGTCTTTTGAGTACTATATTTTATTATTTGATCACTACCATTTCCTCCCTTCTTCCCACCTTTCTCCTCCCCCTCTACTCAACATCACAAATTTCATCATCATCATCATCAATTTTTTTTTACCAGCTAAGCTGATTTGTAGAGTTTCCATTTATTATAGAAAAAACGACGACATTGACGACCTACTACTACTACATGAACAACTCTTATAATCCCTTTTTTCGTACAAGTGTACTTACTTTTTTCACTGAAAAATAAAAATCTTTGCTTTTAACGCTACTGACTTATTTGGCTGTTGGTCTTGTTTGTGCAAAGAAGCATGAAAAGGTTACAAAATATGTAAGACATTTTTTTAGCAGCAACGGAGAAAGTAGTTGGTGAAAAGTAGGAGATTTTGTATGTTTTTGATTATAACAAGTATAACAATAAATAAACATTTTGTTATTTTGTATTGTGCCCCTGTTTATTCGACAGCAATGATGATGATGATGTGATGATGAAATTGGTTGCCTTTTTAACTTGCGGCACACACACGTACAACTAGTGAGAGTTTAAAAGCATATACGAGTAAGTTTAAGTAAACAATGCATGTTGTACTTAACAGGGAATTATTTATCCCTTGTTTTTGTGATGCCAATGTGTATGTTTTTCTAGAGCCTTGCTACAGGCGAAGAGAAAGTTACTCTCAATTTTACAAAGTGTCTGCCTACCTACTTCAAGTTTATCCATTACCATCATCATCATCATCATATACATAAGTTCAGCTCTATAAATATTTTCATCCACTCATTCTTCCCTCCACACCGCCCCCTATCCATCTTTGTCGTCTTCTGTTCCATCATCATCGTAATAATAATAAACTATGCACAATTATTAATGTTTGATTAAAAATATATGATGACACGGCAAGACAGGAAGGCATGAGCATATCAAAAACAACCAAATTGATATTACTAGAAGACAAGGTAAAATCTCCCCTCTTCCTTTTGCTGACTTTGACGCTACCTTCTTCACTACGCCACTCAAACTACAATACACAAAATACCAGTGGTTCGGTTTGCTTGATGATGAAGATGAATCCTCTGAAGAGGTAATTAAGTTTATGCTTATATAGGTAGGCTTACATATTCAATAGTATTGTACAAAATATAGCTTTCCATTTTTCCTAAATCCTCTTTTCTAAAGAACCTTTTAAAACAAGGACAAGTATTATTGTTTTTCAAGTATTTTGTTTCCGACTGAGATTTGTTTCAAAAGAGCGTATATTTCACTGCAGCAATATGTTTGATATTGCTACGGGGTAAAATAAAATTGAGATTTTCCAACACAGCGCCACTTACTTACATGTAAATGTGGCCGGGAGGAATGTATTGCATGTTTATATTCCTATATAACAGTATGTTGTATGCATATGAGTATGATACGTATATTATTTTATACATTAATCTCTAATTTTCCTTTCCTCCGAAAAGTCATAAATGCCGTGTGCCTGTTGGCCCGCCAGAAATTATACAGTTGCTGTAAGTCGTGTCGTCGTTTTTTGGAAGGGGTGAATAAAATTGTGAAACGAGATGTGTAATTACTAATTAGTAGAAACGACTTTTCTCTCGTGTATATCTTTCGTAATTAATAGGGAGGCGTGTATATTTAGTATGTTGTACTACTGTACTATGTGTGATAAAGTTACGAATGTAGCAGCCGCAGGAAGGTGTGTATGATGATGATGATAGCATTCTGTGTAATTGCGACTAAAATCAAGTGTGTGTCTTTGGCTTGACAGTGGCAGAAAAGGAATCAATGAATAGTAGTAGTAGTGGATCTCTCTCTACTAAGAAGAAGCGGTAAAGAGTACCCTGAGAATTTGTAGGATGAACAAAGCAATTTCACGTCTTCTTCCTCTCTCAATCTCTACAGCTAAAAAAAGGGACAAGTGAAAGCAAAAGCCGGGATCCACGAAGAGAAACCCCGCTTTTCTATATCCATAAAATAATGTGCGGTGATCACATCAGATCATGATGATGATGATGACGACGACGAAGAAGCTAAGCTAAACTTGTAGTTCAGTCTAATATTTATTGTAGTGTAACAGCCAGAAACAAACTTCCTACGTGTGTACGAATGAACAAATGACACGGTAACGTGAACAAGATGATGACGATGATGATGGTAATTCCTCCAGAATATTTTACTTCAAGGGAACATCTGCACATTTGAAAAACTAGCATTTGTACAATATCCCATCAGCTCTGTATAATATGCATATTCATATACTATGCCTAACCATGTATACAATCTTCAGGGCAAAAAATATAAAATAGCCTTTTATCGTTACATTACCTTACCCTACCCTTCTTCCTCTTCTTCTTCTTCTTCTCTCATGTCAAATGCTTCTCACTCACTCACTAACTCTTGCATATACATATATTATTTATACAGGGTACACAAACAAAATCTACCTGAGTTGGTGGATCTCTGGATCTGAAAATGTGGACTGGGTCTATAAATAGAGTGAAAATACATGCAGTACGTGTGTGGGGTGTACAGGTACTAGTACATCTCCAGAGAGATTCCATTAATCTTGTACAAGAGACGAGGAACTTGTGTATACTTAGGTATATTCTATAGAGAGAAAAAAAATGTATGACTATCTATGCGACTTAAAATAACCATAATAGAATCAGATAAAATAATATGAAAAAATATACATAAACTTGAAACGACAAAAACATACAACGGTATATATGCCTACTACCGCTTAAACTGACTGACAACGGCTTTAATGTTATAAGCACACATAATGTACAAAACAATAGTTCCGGTGGTGGTGAAACTTATGTTACCTTTTCATCATCATCATTGTTCTATGCTTATTTATCCAGTCTCTAGTTAGCTCTGATGAAGCGGTAGGCTATATACCTATATGTGTGTGTAAGTGTGTACGAGCGAGAAGAGTGAGCCCAGTCACCCTTTTCATTTGTGTGGTTTTTTTATCAAACTTTCACCAAACTTAGTGAAGAGACTACTGTGAGCATTATAGAGTGTCCAGGTGGAGAACGTTTTAGATGTACAGTGTAAAGGTATAAATGATTCTAGTATGAAGAATTTTTTTTGTTGGAGTGACACGATACTGCCTACCATCTATATAATACAGTAAATTTGATGGTGGTAAATATGTATTAAGTAAATGCAATACAGACAAAGCTTTCTCTGTTGGGCGGATGTTGGCGATGGTGAAAAAAAGGGAGAAAATGACATGAGTACTTGAAATTCAAGTAATGTACACACATTAGATATACACCGCTCCACCACACACATACACACACAATCATCATCATCTCGGGCATCACTATCAGCAATAGTTGGAGTGAGTGTTTCTTTGAGGTAATTTTTTTTTTTAAAAAAAAGAACACACATAAAGCAAGTAAGCAAGCAAGGCATCTGTTTTTTTCTCGCTTTGGCTTGGATTCTGCTGCCGCTGTGAAGTGAAACTGCCTGGCAGTTAGAGATACAATAAGTCACCCAATATTTTCTCCAGTGTGGTATAGTAGTAGTGATGATGATGATGATGATATGGTGTGTGCTTAAATTTGTTATAAGGAACACACTCCTGTGCTCTGTTCTCATATATCAAAATAATATATCCGAAAGCAATTTTCGTTTTTTTTTCTTTTTTGGTGAAAAATATGGGATGGGATGGGGTAAAAGAGTTGAATATATTATTGAGGTGTGTGTGTGTGTGTGTTTTGTGAGCATATTATGTATCTCCCATATAATCCAGGTTATTTCAATAACGATGAGTGAACACTACTAGTGAATAGCACACTACTTGTAAAGTAAATACAGAAAAAAAAGTTCACACAGTGTACCATTTTCCCCAGACAAAATAAATTCTACGTCAATTCTTTCCCCTAGGTTTTTCTCGCATGTTCAAATTGGAGCAATCTAAAAAAATACGAGAAAGAGAAAAAGCCATGATGATGATGATGACGACGATGGTAGGACCATGGGAAAACGGTGGAATTATTTTGGGAGATGGAACATCTAGACAGAGAGCAGCAGCAGCACCAGATGAGGTGAGCTCGTGTGAGATAAAGTGCAATTTGATGCAGCAATTCAAATGAAATCCAAGTAAAAGAAGAAGAAGAAGAAAGAACACAGTTGGATTATTGAGGAGAAAAGGGAAGGGAAAGGATTCAGGTGGAAAAATTGAGCTAGGGTGGTTGCGTCTTTTATAGATTACAATTCAAATTCAAATAATGATGATGTTGATGATGAAGCCACCTGTTCCAGAAACAACAAAAAACATGGCTGTATAACATGGAACAAAATCTAGAAGAGTTTTTTTCGCTATATACACCTACCTAAAACCAAACTAAGATAAGTGACGCACTTCAGACTACCAGGAACCAGAAGCAGAGAGATGAAAAAGTCGAACAAGACCACTTCTCTACATACTTATGTAACTACGATTTCCTCTTGTAGCAGCTGTACTCGGGAAAGAGGAAGAAGAAGAAGAGCCCTTTTATTGTTATTGCAAAGATTATTATTACAACACCAAGAAACAACGCTGCTGCTATGCTGGTAGTAAACTACTAGTCTGCTACTGTAAATGCATGGCAAATTTTCTTTCCAGTAAAATAAATACTTTTGAATAAAAAATCGAAATAAATGAAATGCCTACCCGTTCTACCTTTTCCTGTTGTTGTTACGAATAATACTTTCACATGTACTTAAGAACCCAAGAGCAGGCTAAGCTTCCGCTTATATTTTTATTGAGCAATTTTGACTGCACTTTTGACTAGAAAAACGGAAGGAAACTGGCAAAAAAATATAGGGAATACGGTTGGGGAAAAGGACAGAACAGAGAACCATTTATTTTTTTTCTACAGCCTTTCTCAGTTTCATTTTTTTCTGCTTTATCTTCACCAAGTTTAGTCGTAGCGGTAGCACAGGATCATCCAATCCAATGCACATTCCCATTCTTCTTCAATTTTAAACACGCATCATTGCATTATATTATCTAACAAAAAAAGTCATATAAATAAAATGTAGAACTGGAGTGTGTGTGTGTGTGTAGAGCAGTGGTGGTGATGGTATGTAAGTATATGGTGGCATGCATGACGGTGAAAAAAAAAAGAAATGAATAATGTTTAACAGCAAGCAAGCACGACGAAAGTCTTGCTTTCTTTTTTTTACCATTTTTTTTCTTTCTCTCGTCCATATATTTTTACGACCCGACAACAAAAATGAAAGAACAACAACAACAACACCAAGTTTAACAAAAACAGGTTTGAAGAACGCAGTCACACATATATATAGCATACATATTACACACCATATATTTTTATGACTTATCATCTGCAACCACCTACTTGCAACATAACCAACATAGGTATAATGTAAAGAACTTTTTAAAAGAAAAATGTGAAATGTACTCAAAACTGTGCTCCCTTACTATAATACTATATATCAGAGAGCCATCATTTTTTGAGCTAGCAAAACCCATTTTTTTCACCACAACGGCTTTAACACTTTATTTGTGGTAGTACTCTCTCTACTTCAATCTAAAAAGCGTGTAATAAATAAAAGACAAGTAGAATGGAACTCTAAAGATTTCGTTTCCAAACAAATTTATCAAGTAGTTAGCATTACTCAGATTTTTTGCAGTTGAACGGATAATGCAAAATAGTTAATGAATTGTGTTTACATCATTAATATTTTTGGTTGTGAAAGAATATTCAAAAGTAAAAAAAGGAAATCTAGAGTGACTTTCGTAATTCGTAAATAATCAAAAAATCTGACAGAATTGACAGTACATTTCCAAACAACCTTCAAATTCACAACAGCCAATAATACTACCGCAGTTCCATTTTTACATGTAGGTTGACAAAGTCTTCACACTTCACGGTGATTATTTTATGATGATGAAAAAACATTCATTTCAGAAAGTGCGCGGATGCAAGCGAAAACAGCTCCATAGATTGTCATCATCATATCGTCCTCCGTAGTTTCAATCGCACTCATCTTTTCCCTTCTTCTGAATCTGACTCTTTTCAATTGTATATCTTTTTAGATAATATGTGCCGTATGCGCAAACTTTGTGAAATGACGCGGAAAGAAATTTAAAGGAAAACATTTTCCACCCACCAGGTTGTCTCGAAAGAAAGAAAAACAATTGCAAAAAAGAAACGTTTTCCAAAACTTTGTATGCATTGCAGTGTATTTCCTTTCAAGAAAAAGATTGAGTTGGTGGTGGTGGTAGTGGAGAAACACTAATAAGTACGAATAACACAACCTTCTTTCTTCTTTCTGCCATCAACGTCATTTTCATCATTATTATCGCCGCATCGTCGTCTCATCACAAAGAAGAAGAAAATGAGTAGGAGAGAGAGAGAGAGATAGACGAGGGTATACTTTTACATGCATAAATTTTGCTACTGGCTGAACTGGCAATAAAGATACTAGGTCTGATATAACAGTACACAAGAAGGTGACTTTTGTGACGCTGTTGTTCGGTTGTCACCGACTGACTGACGAGTACAAAAGTGAATAAGATGGAGAAACGGCATAAGGAACAAAGAAACAAAAACGGGAGAAATGAGACCAAGAAAAAAAAAACAGTTTTCTTCATATAGCCATACAGCCTGCTAGTCTCTTGCTCTGCTGAATTTTCATCATGGTATCATTCCATTACGCTGTTTTTACTGTGCAAGAGAAATGTTAAATAGTTCCAGTTTATTCATTATATTCCATCTATCTTTCTTCCTCTTTTTTACTCCCAATGTCGCCGTGAGAATGAGGAATGACTGATGATAAGTTAGTGGCAGCAGCAGCAGCGGAGAGTTTTGTGCAATGTTGAATAGGAGAAAAGTCATCTTAACTAACTGTTACAAAAATAAACGAGAAGACACACAGTCACACAAACACAAACATACCTACACTCTACTACACACAGCAACAGCTTTCTTCCTGAATTACATTTCTCTCTGAAAAAAGATTCTTATTCTGTCACTCGTTTATAGTTGGTTGTACATTTTTTTCTTTCATTTTGTTGCTGCTGCTCCTTCTCAACTTGTAATAATAATTTTCCAGACCAAGGAACGAGAAAAAACATGTTTTGTTTCCTTCTGTTTTGCTTTTCTTGCTATTTTTGGTGATGGTGTGTGTGCTTTATCATCATGTCATCGTCGTCCTCAAGCTCCCTCTTATTATTCATTTCTACATTCCTTTTTACTAAAACTAACTACCTTTCCATTTCAATGAATTTAATGATCTTGCCAGCTTTGATGCATGACGATGAAGAAAGCTGGTCTCTGAACTTTAGACATTAAAGGGTGGTGGTTGCTGGTAGTGAATGAGTGAACCAGGTGTCACACCACCAGTTCTGTTGGGACAAAAGTATATCCTTAAAAAATAATTTGTGATGGCAGTATTAAAGAGAGACCACTGATTTTGATGAAAAAAAAAGAAAATGCACCTGCTGGAACACTTTCTTTGGTTCTCCAATCAATCTTGTCTTTTAAAGTAACGAGGTCTTAGGGACGCAAGCTGTACAGAAAAAAAACTGTTAAGCTATATGTAATCCCTTCTTTATAATTTTACCCACATGTCCATGAAACCACTCTAAGAATATTAACTATCCTTTTCCTGCCATTAAAAGTCACTAGAATCTTTTCATCTTCTTTTGCTTTTACAACGACAAAATTGTCTTCTTTATATTCCTTTGGCCCCAGTTGTGCTGGTACTTTTGCTTGGTTGACGTCCATAAGTCCACTGATGAAATAAATATGCTATTATTTTCAATTTAAGCATTCACGCCAGCATCCCTTTCTTTGATTCCCTATAGATATGTGTTGAATACATTCATTTAACTTTATTTTTTTGGTACCTACAAATCTTAATGATTCGGCTGAATGATAAATTGAAAAAAATACATTTACATGTCACTATCTGTCTTTGTGGTTGCGACAAGTGTAGGTGAAAATAAAGTGTACATGTCCCAAGAATAAGCTCTGGAAATAATGAAAATTATTCCAGGAGACTATGCTAACTACCCCACAGAGAAAAAAAAAGTTTGTTTTTTTCTCGGCTCGGAGAGCAGATTTTTATTTTTTTACAGGATAGAAAAAGTACAGATATAACATGACAAAAAGAAACACGCTTAGCCATGTACATACATACACAAGAGAAATTTACGTTTTAAAGTTTATTTTCATATTTAGAAATATCCCGGAGGACATTGTATGCCTAATAAAATAGTAGACAGGAACAAGAGCATAAAATAAATGGGTATAATGTCTTATCTCTACTTCTGGTATATACAAAGAGGAAACAGTGTTGTTGCGTATAGGTAGTTTTGTCTGTTTCAGCTAGTTGGCTGACTGAAAAACAGGAAAAAAGAAAAGACATGGAAAAGAAACAAGTTTTTTTTCTCCAATTCTTTCAACTTTTACCTTTTCCATAAACTACACTACATTGGTGAGTAGAGGTGGCAGTTCCAGCAGTATAAGCATGTAAAATGGAAAATGGCGAAATAATAATAATGAAGGGATGAATTGAATGAGTGACGGACGTGCACCAAGGGAAATCACTGAGAAAATGACAGATATATTATTTTATGGTCATACGAGAAAGACTTGATGGCGAGGAGGATGACATAATGTTATGAAACCGAGTAAATAATATACTGCAAAAATATGTATATTCATATCTACAATCTACAGTAAAATACCTGGCTGTTTAATAGGTTTGGTGGTAGGTATAGCATGATGCAGTGCAGTGGGAAGGAAGGGAAATGTAGTCGTTGCTGTTTTATGGGGCATCCAGCGACATTATAATACTTGTACCAAATTATACCTATGTACATAGGCTGATATAATATGAGATAAACGAGACAGAAAACCGCAACATAACGTAGGTAGGTATGTAAATGTGTCTGCACAATATATAATTTTTTGTTACTAAAACGCTATTATTTTTCTCCAGTAATATGAGAAGAATAAGGGAACTGAGAATGATGATAAACATGATGATGGCAATATGGCATATGACATCCCAAAGTCCTTTTCGTCGTCATCACAGAGAACCCTCTCGCAAAAAAAAATATGATATGATGACTTTTCCTCTCACTCTTCCTGTCTCACTTCCCAGCTGGATGTGTGCATTCCTGCTGCATTTTATGTTTTTCTGTGTAAATGCTATGTGTATAGTAATATCATTGTACTAGTCAGTTCATGAGAGAAGAGATGGAATTTTAGAATGCCAAAATTTTTGTTCCCTTTACCACACACACAAACTATACTACTTACTTTATACCATTTTCATAATGCTCTGCAAAGATTGGAGCAATGCTTGGCTGGCTAGACAGCAGAGCAGTAGGAAAAGTAAAAGTGAAATACTAAACGACGATAATAATGCATGCTTGCAGAAAAAAAGGGAGAGAGAAAGAGAAACGGGAAATTATTTGACCTATGACATTTTCCCTGTGCCTTAATTTTTACCAGTATGCGGTGAAATCACCGACCAATCCTAAACTACAGATTATACTACTGCCGCCATGCCACTCTTCAAACAACTTTTACAACACATTTTTTCTGCATTTTCTGTTCTGTAGCGTGTCATATTTTTATATTTATCCGACTTTAAATATCTCTCTTTCGGCTTCCAGTAATAATAATAACTTATTGCTATTCTTTTGTTAGTGAAAAAAAGACCCATGTGCTTGCTTAAATATTCAAGTGATTAAAGTTGAGGAATTAGCTGTTGTGCATTTTAAAACAGGGACTGTATAATAAATTCATGTACTTAATGCGTAATGCTTTTGTAATAAAATGACTTCAAGTCACGCTATTATTCTCTTAAGAGAGCTTTATGCTGTGTGTATGTGTGATGATAATGATGATGATGATGACGATGATAAATAATGATTTTTTCATCTGCGGCAGAGAAAGTGAGCTTTCAATTATGAAGTGCTGTAGTGTACTGGTAGAGTATTTAGATTACAGCTTAAACTACTACTACTACAACTACTGCCCACTTGTTCTTCTCTTCTGTTTATTATGTCCTTCATCTTTGAGAGAATTAAGAGAGAAATGTAATAGAACGTGTGTGTGCAGTATGTTTTTATGATGGTGGCAACAAAATATGAGGAATTTTCATCAGCATCATCATCATCATCATCATTTCAAGATGAGTGGACCACTTGTCTTTTCCCCGTTGACTGAAACAGAAAACTGCTACTTGTCTCATATATCATATATGAATAGGTAGCTGTATAAAATGAAGATGAGCAGAGAATGAAAGAAGATGAGAAAAACTACATGCATACCAACTACCACCACACACACTAAACCACATATTATATGATAAAAATTGCTGATGAATGAGAATGCTGAATGAGCAATGTTCAGTGGTTTGGTATGATGAAGGCTGTAGTTATAATAATAATGATGATGATGGTATATTTATATAACAGCTATTTATTGAAAGAGAGAGAAAGATACTTGTCGATGAGGTATTTAGTGGTAGTAGTATTAAAAGCATGTCGTATATACTTACCAGATGAAGTCCTTACAGTGACTACAGAATGTGGGCTGTTTGAAGAATCTTGGAATGAATTTGTGGTCCTTGACCACGTACACGTTCTTCTTCTTTAGAGCACCTTTCCTTCCTCTCTGCCGTAGTCCAAACACCGTGTTCATGTCCGAACCAATCCCATCCTCGTCTCCCCCTCCACCGCCTCCTCCATGTTCTCCCATTATGCTGTAAAAACAGAGAGAAGAAAAACAAGATAAATAACTTTGTATAAATACTTCATAGTTATTATTAAAATAGGTAGTCGCATTATGTAGATGAGTTTTAGAAACGGGAAAAGGCAAATGTTGGCACAATTAGAACTCAAATGCGCGCACATGAGCGTAAAAAAGATAGTGAAGGTGAGCCAGATGGGATAATAAGAAAATAAAAGTAGTAGAGAAATGTATACACTGGCGTAAATTATTTTTCATATAATTAAATAAATGATATAATATGCAGCATAACTAAACTGGAAATAACTTTAGTTTTATTTAAGTTATTATGTGATAGTAATTTGCTCAATGACAAAATTGAAAGAGAGTGAGAGAGGGAGAGATAACTCAAATAAACACGTCAAATGTATAAAGCCTGTATTGTCATGATTGTGCAACTTGATCATCTCCTATTTGGAACAAGTTTAATTAAGATCAATCAAAAGAAAATACAAAATACTCACTCATGAGTACACATGTGAATACAATATCCATGTTTTTATCAAAGAGAGCAGGTCACTTTGCTCGAAATATTATGTAAAATTTCTACAGTATACAGCACAGTACTAATAGTAAGCTGCATTATGTTTATTTGTTTCAGTGAATGTACTGTATACTTTTGGACAGTGCAGTGTAGGCAACTCTTTTTTAAGGGTTTACTAAATTACTTCAACCATAAAACATGACATGTTTTTACGTTTTACTCTGATGAACTCTGCAAATTCAAAGTCAGTAGCGCGTATAAACCAATTTATTAATGAAGTTTTGCAGACCACTATAAAATTACTTTTGGTTAAACACATTACATTTATACAACATTAGTTTAGTGGGGTATGACAAGGTTCATAATATGAAATGATGATCATATAAAACGAAAGTTGAATTAACTCTTCAACTCTTTGTAACTTTTTGTGGCAGCTTGGTAGTGGCTGTAGAATGGACTATGGAATATATAACAGCATTGTAGAGAAATGTGTGTACTATCTGGACTCTGGACTCTCCGGAGAAAGGCAAAAGGACAAGCCAAAAGGTACGTAACTTATTATATACTTTGGTAGGTAGGTAGACATCAAGCAGAGACGCTAGCATGGCACATAAGCTCATTATCATCATCATTGTTTAAGTTGGTCATAATATGCAATAATATTCATTTTCCTAATCTCTTCAGAGACTCTCAAAAGCTCCTTGTTGCCTTTCCTTTCATTATATTCTACAACTTGACTGCTTTTTTATAGTTTATTTTAGAGTATTTTTGAACACTATTTATAGCACATGATAAACTAAACTAAACTAACAGAATATTCATGAAATTGCTACAAGACGAAAAATATGCATGAATATTTCATGTCATATAAATGTGCTATGGGAAATGTGTTTGCTTGCATCACTCCAATAGTTCACTTACATCATCATCATCACCAACCAGAGAACGAGAGTCACAAACAAAAAAGTTTATATATTTTTATTGTTATTCCTTTTTAGCTTAATTAGTTCATAGACATCTCAATAAACTCTGATTACTATTATGATGACGACGACGACGATGAACAGCTAAATCATGATTTTCAGCATAGGAGCAGTAGCAGCAGCAGCATGCATCAATGGCACTGTATTTTTACTGCTAGGCAAACTTTTGTTGTGTGTGTCCCATTCCCATTATTTTCCATACTTATAATAATAATCATCATCATCATATCTTTTTTTGCAGTGACCAGAAAGAAACACAAGACATGTACCTACCCACTCTCTCTCTCCCTGGGGAAAATGAGTGTGTATGCAGCAGTGCATGTAAGTCAGACCAGCCAGCAGAATAACTCTAGAAATTTTGCTTGATTTGAACATGGTCGACACACATATAGGTATAATATATAGTTTGGTGGAAGCAGGACTTAGTTAATAATAAGATTTAACTGAATCCTTGCCAAATAAATCTTTTCATGCCGTGTGTATGAAAAAGGAAAAGCGAAAGTGGTACTACTACTGCTGCTACTGCCATTACCTATGTGTGTACATGCATATCACACGTCTACTTCTCTACCTAATATTTTTATAGCTAGCTTTTTTTTTTTGAACCGTTCCATGCATCCTTTCAGAGAACGGGATGAAAGTTGATTTGGGAAATAGGGAGAGATTCTAAATTGGTATAAATATTACATGCCCCATGTAATTTTGATTGTTTAGTTTAGCAAACTGCAGCAACACTTTGCTCTAATGTATTTATTGCAATTGGCACCGCGCACACGACGACGAAGCAAAAAATGAGCCAACCAAATAGCAAGCAAAAAGGGAAAAATAAGTGAAGCCCACATATGGAGGATGTTGTTTTGTTTGGAGGAGTAAATTGAAAAGGATTGCTATTAGAGTTTTAGTACCACCACCACCACTGCTGCTTCTACTACAAAACTATTCTATTGAACTATAGTAGTATGGAGAAAAGTGAAGTTAAAAGTAGTAGTACGTTATATTTTTCCCTTTTGGTCTAGTTTGGTTTTAGGCCAGAAACATTACTCTTCTCCGATTTCTTTCTTGATATGAAAATGTATCTAAAAACAGCTCATCTTTTCCTTTTGCCGCTTTTTCCCTTTAGGCAAAAGGCTTCATAATATTCTGTTGTGAAATCCAAGCAAAAAAAACTAAAACTTGGACAATTACTTGGATTTATGAGTTTTGTTTTGTTTGCTGTTTTCCTTTCGCTTCTTCTAAAACAGCATGTTTCACATTTCCCCTCTCATTCCCGTTTGCTTAAACGTCCTATATATACATATCGTCTCGGGTGGTATGATATTTGCAGTGTGGTGGGTGGGTGGGTTGATGTGTGATCACTTCATTTCTCTCACTCACTTATACCCAACTTCATCTTCTTTTTCTTCTTTTTTTGCAAACTAATATGCAGTATGACTATAGTCAAGTATGAAATTGTTTTATTATACTATACGCAACAGATGGGAAAGATCTCACACAACAAGGCACAAATTCCCCTCCATTTCATTCAAACGATCTTTTTTTATATACATTATAGTATGCGCTTTTCCACCATGCAAATCGGCTTTTCTATTTTCTCTAAGCTTTCCATGTAGTAGTAATCATATAACAAACACAACAACAGCAAGCAAAACAGCAAATGAGACTCATCACTGTCACGTTAATAAAAATGCCGCAAGCAATTCCATACTTTACCGTCTTATCAAACCAGTAAAGTGAAACTTGTCCGTTTTCCCGAGCAAAATAATAAGGTGACGATCTCACGGTCTAGCCAGCCAGCTAGAAGCAAAACACTGTCAAGAAGATGAAGATGTATAATAAACAGACTTGAAATTTACTCTAGAGTCAGAGTCAACCAGCAATTTCTTTGATGATGTCGGTGATAATAATTTTGAAGGTTTTGATGCAAAAGTAAAGATACTCTATGCCATGCCTAAGAGGCACACAGCATGTTGTTCAAATGAGGAGAAGGAGAAGGCGTTATAATAAATCTCAGCGTGAAACCTGCTACCTACATAAAAGTACCCACCGCACAAGTTGATTTTGGTAGACACCAAAAATCTCCTCAAACTAATTACCTCATCACCCGTTCCTGTCCTGTTTGCTGCTGCTGTGTAAATATGTATGCATCCATGCTTAAGGAAAATTAGCTGTATTAGTAGCAGAGAAGCAGGAAAATTTTGGTGAAGTAGAAGTAGTAGTCCATATGCTACTCTTTAAAGATGATCGTCATCGTCATCTGCAATCTGCATGTAGAGATTTTTATGGCCATTTTATATAGCTTTACATATTATCCTGCTTTTCTAATTTACCACATATGGTCCATCACGACCAACCGTACTACATCAGCAGCAGAAGCAGCAATATCATCATCTTTGAGAACATAGTGTATAATATTTATGAAGAAAAGTCACTTTGAATGAGAACAAGGAACGACGAGCGAACCGAATGTTTAATTCTGCTTCTTCCTTTGGCTTTTTCGTGTCATTTTTTGCTAGTATTTCTGAAAACTCGCACAGTAGTGTCACCTTATGCATCACCACTGTTTGTTTTCTACACGCAGTGGTGAAAATAACAATTAAATTAGAAACAGGACACATTTATCGTGAGATCCTCTTTCTCTCATTAAAAAATATGCGTGTCGGGCGTGATAGTGTGGTGTGTTCATTTTCGTCTTGTGAAGACCGTGTGTAGCGATTTCCACACTCGTGTAGAAAAGGACAAGGAAGTGTCTATAGGCTAATTCATGTAATGTCATGATGAGTAAAAATTTACAACTTTTTCTTTCCGTGTCATTGACAAATTCAGTCGGCAAAGTGGTATACTTTTTTTCCTATATAAAATCTGGGAACACTCAAGGGAATTTTTGAAATGGGAGTGGGCGGATGTACATGCATAGCATTCTCTTAAATCTCAGGTCGACACGGTTGATCGCTCTGCTCGATGTTTTTTGCTCTGTTGAGTTGAGTGAGTGAAAGGAGTATATATGGTACATGGTCCATTATCTTCATCAGCCTACTAATAAAACGAATTTACTTTTCATCTCTAGTGCATTATATGTCATCGGCAGGCCCTAAAC
>JAHZMZ010003702.1:0-24712 GCA_027743805.1 Lepidocyrtoides sp. E14 | reverse complement strand
AATGCTCTAATATAGCTCAACACGCTGAAACTATTGTTAAGGCCAATGGATTTGGAGATGTTATCACTATTATTAAAGGTTTGGATTATCCAATTTGGAGCAAATTTGAGATAATTGATGATTCCATGAAGAGCCGTCTCAAGCATTATCCGTTCCCTATTTTATTCCTAACATATTAGGTAAGGTGGAGGAGGTTGAATTACCTGAGGAGAAAGTCGATATTATTATCTCAGAGTGGATGGGTTACTGCCTATTCTATGAGTCCATGTTGGAGACAGTTTTGTACGCCCGAGACAAGTGGCTAGCTCCCAATGGAATGCTATTCCCGGACAAGTGTTCACTGTATATCACAGCTATTGAGGACCGCCAAGTGAGTATGCAAAACGTGTGAACAATCATTGTCCAAACCTGTCCATCTTTTTGGTCTAAAGTCTAACAAACTTAATTTTACAGTATAAGGATGATAAGATTCATTGGTGGGACGATGTTTATGGTTTCGACATGAGTTGCCTTCGTAAAGTGGCCATTAGAGAGCCATTGGTCGATGTCGTGGATCAGAAAATGGTACTTGACTGCATATAACTAAGAGATATCAAGTGATCCAGTAGATGTGAAGTAATTAAACACATTATATGATGCAACCATTTATTTCTAAATCTAGGTTGTTTCGAATCACTGTCAACTTTTGGAAGTGGATCTGAATACTATGCGGAAGGAGGACCTTAACTTCTCAGTCCCTTTCAATCTTATAGCACGACGTGACGATTATGTACACGCTGTAGTTACATTCTTTACGGTAGAATTTTCAAAGTGTCACAAGCGGACATGGTTTTCAACCGCACCAGAAGCCCCTTATACGCACTGGAAGCAGACGGTCTTTTATTTGAACGACTACTGCACGGTTAAAAAGGTTAGGCGATAAAAAATATGTCTTTGTCTTTACATACTTGATTTCCCGAAAATACCCCAGTATTGTCGGTTGTTTGATAACGAAAATTGAATAATGACCCCTTTTTTATTCTGCAGGGTGAGGAAATTCATGGAAAGTTCACCCTGAGGCAAAACTCTCGAAACAACCGTGATCTTGACTTTCAGGTCAAGCTCGATTTCAATGGCGAGCACGGTTCATTACACGAGGAGAATACCTATCGTATGCGTTAAGTATTGACTTTATAGCGTATGTATTTAGTAAAAGTTCGCAACCGCACCTGTCCTGTGGTCTTGGCAGAACCGTACCTTCTTAACTTGCATATTATTAAATTTCAACTAGAATATAAAATAAAAGGTCGTGTAAGTAGAATAGCAGAACAAAACTTTTTTCTTACGCCTTATAAAATTTACTTTATTATCAAATATTTTCAGTCGATGGACAAATTTAGAATTTTTCATGTTTTTCTTGAATGCATGAGTGTAACGAAACTGGTCAGCTATATCACACCAGTAAAAATACGAAATTAGGCAACTGTTTTTCAGTCGACTTGTATGGTTGAGGTTGAAAGTTTAACAACTTTGAAAAATAGCTGTGCTTTTATAGTTTAATGGGAGATTATTTAAGGATTCCTACTTCGCAACACCACCTTGACACTTTTTGGTAGATTAAGTAGATATTATTGACAAGGATGTTTGTATGTTAAGTATTTTGTAAAAGTCTTTACTTGTCAGCACTACTGTGGAAGTAAACCTTATGAAAGGATAAGTATTTAATTTAAAACCAACATCAGTTGTGTGTCGAATTATTATATGTATTGTCAGTGCATACTGAAAAAGCAGGAATCAATATATGCAAAACTGAAGATCTGATGCATATACTAAACAGTAAATTATCTTTAGGCTTTTGAAATGAAATTAATTAAAACATGAAAGTTTTTGTTCAAAAATAAAATATAAACTTCAGTCACACAAGTTTCGTACATGTGAGTTTGAATTTTAAAAAGCTAAGTGAATTTCTTTTCTTTATTTGTTATTGCTGTTCATAATATTTGAATTTAAATGCAGCCGTGCCGTTTTGAAATCTGTTCGGAGCTGCACAAAACTCATGCGGATCGCAGGGTCCAAGCACATCTAAAAATTTGAGTATAAAACACTATATTTTAGAACATTTAACTGCGTCCAGGCTGGCTGAACCAGGTTTCGGAGCTGCACAAAACTCATGCGGATCGCAGGGTCCAAGCACATCTAAAAATTTGAGTATAAAACACTATATTTTAGAACATTTAACTGCGTCCAGGCCGGCTGAACCAGGCAAAAATAAGAGTACGTTGGAATCATACACGTGCATCAATTTTGTAATGTTTGTTTAGCATAAATTTGCAGAAAATTTACCAATTCATCTTGGTTGAAGTGTTTGTTGAGATCCTTCGGTAGAATGATAAGCAGATTGCAAAGTGCACGAAGAGTTTCAAAAATCCTGTTTAGCATGGGTATTTTAAACTCTTTGACACACTTGAGGTATTCTCCTACGTCACAGATAACACTAAAAGCACCTGAAATAATTTATTTTCATTTGGCCAGTGTCCTTGTGATTTTCCAATAAAAACTTATAATTAATAGATCCTAATTATGGTTTATCATACCGACGGAACTGTACTGGAACATGAGTAAATGATCATAAATAACTCGATGAATCCGAATCCCAAGTTCCATTAATACTGCCTCAATGTTTTTTCCATCCATTGAATCTTTCATTTTTCCAACCTGAGTGTTGACAAACCTGACAACCTTGCTGCAAGCCTGTTGAGTAAAATTAGAAAAGCGGTACATTGTAATTGTAACTGTTACAAATAATGTTTATTATTGTTAATAAAAACCTTAATACGGATTAGGGTAAATAAATGCATGTAGGTTATATTCTTACTGGGGACGATGTATTCAAATTTTCGTTATCGTTAAATGTCTCCGACTTGAAATATTCCTTTTTGTTGTATTCCAACTGTAGCACTATTTTCACCCATCCAGCTATTGTCTCCAAAGCACGGTCGATCCCTAGGTCTAATTTGATTTCAATTTGCTCCAAAACATGGCGTTTCTTTTCCAGACATTCTGATAACCTTGGTGTAGCCCTACAACACATTTACCCATGAAAAACAATGTAGACTTTATACCTGTCGTAGATGCAAAGTGCATTCAGGATTGACATTTATGCTATGCTTACGTGATAAGAGGCAGCAAAGAATCAACAAATTCCTTTTCGTAGAGGTGAACAATAGCGTTACAACTTTTCACAATATCAAAAAAGTAAATTTCTGGTTGAGCCTTTGCATCCGGGAGAGGTATCCCTTGTAATCCTAGTTCTAGAGCGTAGTCCACATGTTCCTTTAACAAAGATTGGGTCAAAATGTCGAAAATTTGGGCAGCATTATTCGCTATCTCTGCCTTTTGCGACAACAAGCTGCATCTGGAGTACCCCATTCTGCTCTCTTGTAGTAAGTTAATAGCTACCTCCTCAGAAAGGAATGTTTCCCCACCAAAGTTTTCAATTTGCGCAATGTTAATGTTAGCTCGAGCCCCAATAACGGCTTGAATGTCTCTTTTAAAATCCTGAAAACTGGATTGAAGTTGTCTTTTCTGATGGCCCAATGAGTCGTAATAAAGAGTCAAAATTCTATTGCTTTTCGTTTCAAGACATTTAATTTCAATACGAATGTAGCTCTCTAAATGTTTTCGGAAGATCTGCTCAGTTATTTTTTCCAAAAAAGAACTGTCACTGCCTAAATCAAAAGATTCCAACTGGTTGACCACTTTTCTAGTGCGAGAATATAGAGAGGAGAGATTCTTTAGGAACTTGTCCTGGTTCTGTTGCTTATCATACAGTTGGGCAGTTACTGTTTCCTGGATTCGAACATGAAATATGTGTAGCACAAATTTTCCCATGACATGTTCCGGGTTTGGAAATACATGTTCAATTATCGGCTTATTTAAGTCACACAGCGGCATCACATCATCAAAGACATCTTTAGCTTTAAATCCGCCCTTGAAATCGCCAAGAAATATCATAGTATTTTGCTAACTGTTCCAAAACACCATTTCTTGAGCATATGTGTTTCATTTAGAGTAAAAAAATATTATACATTTACTTTTAACTTACAATTTGGCTTTGCTCAATGAAAGCATTTACGCACTGAGAGTAACCTTTGAAATTATACAAAATATGGGCGATTTGCTTCATTCTATCCCTATCTTCCACTACTTGGGCTGCCACAAATTCTTCAATTAACGCCCGTTCGATTTCATCGTATTTTTGGTTTATCTTCTTACAAGCAACCTCAAATCTGTATGGAAAAAGGGAAAGTGAAAGTTGAAATGAAGCAGATATTACACATGAAAGCAACTCATATGGAATGATTCAATTTCAAACGCTATTATCTTTACCTGGCCGATGTGCCTCCAGTTGATAAATCTTGTGCAATTGTCTGTAACTTCTGAATAACTTCTGCTGCCTCAAACAGCTTTTCCTTATCTCTGAAAAGATCTGATAGAAGAACGGATCCAGGTTGAAGAAAGTCTGCCAAATGTTTGAGTAACTTGGCAGCTTCACTGGCTCTCTCCCTTGGCAAATTCACAGATTCTAGTTGATCTCCAAGATGAACTACTTTGGTTGCAACAGAATTTACCTGTGACAAAGTACACACGTTTAAAACGTTTGTGCATGAAATTTTAAGTCGTACACATTTAGCTATATTATACTCACAAGCACTTTAAATTCAATTCAATTACCTTCTTCTCCAAAACTGACAAATTTTCAGTTGCAGTTCCATTCCTATGAAGAAGTAACATCAGCCTCGCCCTCAAATTTTGCTCTTCTTTCCCAAAGATACCTTCAACCTGGGTACATTTTAACCGTTGCATTTCAAGAATCCCTTGAAGATCCGAAATAGCAAGAGAGAAAGTATTATGCAGTAGTTCGGGATCAAATTCTCCCCCGGTTGTTCTCGTACTCCATGCCAATCGTTCCACAAACTCCTCCGGAGAATAAGACTCCTGTTCCATCTCTCGCCGGTACTCACTCATGATGATTTCAGCAGAGCAGACAGCAGTGCCAAATTTCAAAAGTTTCGAAATAGTGATTGGTTGAATAATAGTTGTCCGACTCACAAGCAAATTCACTTTAATCAACTTGTATTATAAAAATTTGTCAGCTGAGATACAGCTGTTGCTGTACATTCGGAAAAAACACATTATTACATGTAAAATTGTTCCTTTCCAACTTTTTCCTTGTGGAACTACAAGTCATGCCTCTGTTATGCCGCATTTATACTTTATTCTCAAAGATGTTTATAGTTTAGTGATTTAGGAAGCCATAATGCCTATTCACAATCTATTCCCAAGGGATTGTGCTTTGAGGCATTCGCAAACTCTGCACACTGCATTACATTAAAATATTAAAATGTCATTCAGGTCATTTTCGATTTCCAGACAAGAATGAAATATTTGACCAAACTATACAAGTAGAGGTTGAAATTTGAAACAGTTTTTATTCACGCTCATGTTTGACACTTGGCAAGTGCTGCTACAAAACCAAAATACAAACATCAAATTATGCTGTCTGAGAAAGAAATACCCGATATGAGGTGTAGGTGTGTAGTTTGTGTGCACGAAGAAGCTCGTATGAACTTCATACTATGAAGTAAAAGTAAACACGTAATTCATATAGCACAGGTGTACAATATGCTCATTGTATATAATATCTCTGACCCAGGTATATCAATTAGGGGTCAAATGATAACAATAAATCGTCTTGATTCTGAATAAAAGCTATAAATAATATCTGTTATGAAATTATAAGGCAAATTTAAGCATAATGTCGGATTGCAATTTGCAAGTCCTAAGTTGATTTGGATGGAACGCCCACTAGTAGTAGGCCATTACTGTCTATCTGCTCATGATCATCTTACTATCTTGCTCCCTTTTAAAATTTTCAATACTTTTTTCGTTTGATTTTAGTACATTCTAATACCTGCATATTGCATCATGAAAATCAAATTCTTTGAGTTAGCAAGTTGTAGTTACTCTTTTACAGTAATTTACCATTTGATGGAAGAAGGTGGATAAATCAATGGTAAAGTGCTGTGCGTGGGATCTAATGTCTGTTACCTACACCATTGTCTTTCTTTTACAATCTCATATAGCCCCGATCGGTCGACATAACTTTTCTGCCCACATAGTTGCTCACCGACATCGACCCAACCATACTACAAAATGATAATCGTTTAACGATAGTTGATAATCGAATTAGCAAGCGTTACATTCCATGTCAACTTTTAACAATGCACGAGCTTTATAAAAGAAAAATTAAGTGTTATGCGGTGCGTGTTAGTGTGGGGTGCGTAAAGTTTTGCCGGTATTTGAAGATATGTAATTTTGATCTTGTTGCGTAGCTGAAGGTGCCTCAATACAAGTGCGGTACAAATTTTTTAGGACCTAAGACAATGAGCTCAAAACTGTAAAGCATTGAGATTGGAAGAGGTGCAAAGAAACAAAAATTACAAAAGAAGAAAAGTAAAGCACAAATGCATAAAACACAAGTAATTAGGATTAACATAATATCCAAAATTAGCACATGTAAGAAAAGGTTCAGTTAAAAATATTATAAGTAATGACAACTTAAAAAGGCCAGAACTGCATATTATTGAACAGTCTTCTGAAATATTATTATACTACACGTACAAACAGAAAAGTAAGCTGAAACAATCATATTCATGCAAATGTAAATCCAAAGTTGGTAAATACAAAAAAATCACTATGAATATCCACAAACTTGATTGAATTTCAATGTCTGTCCAACACAAAAGTCATCTTAGGTTGCGGTTGTATGAGTGGAGTAGTAGAATCCACCTAAAACGTCAAGCATCAAGGTCGCAGCCAGGTTCCCAAAAAATGAATCAAAACGCTATATCGTTGTAAATGATAGATTGGATTTTCATTTGTCACGCAATTCGCTGCATCGTGCAGCATTTTGCATGATACACACTTAGAAAGAGCAGATTTCCGGTTTTATTCCAGTAAAGACTAGACATTAAGCCTAGACGTCCCAAGGTCGTCATTTTTTATTTGGCCACATCTTTTATAAAAGGACAAAACGGAGAAAAATTGTTTTCAAGGCCATCCAGAAGGGAGTTGCAAGTTTTTCTTTTAAAGTGAGTTTTCGCACATCGTTACATCAAGATTAAGTGTAACGTAACATGCCGTGTTTTAAGAGTCAAGTCACTTTTACAATAAATTGTATAAGAAAAGAACAGCTTGACCAATTAAACTAATGACGATAAAACACAAATGAAAAGCAATCCAACGAATCAACTTCACATTACCAATGTGCAAGTTTTCTCACGCATTATTCTCATTGTCTGTTTTTATATGAAAGTGTTTCATTTCATAAAACTACTGTTTGTTTCTGGTTACTATTCATTAAACTGACTTCAGACACTATTAAATTCATGGTCTAGCACATTTTAGTTTCCAAACTCCCTATTCATTTTTCGAGCAACAAATTAATTTCAAGGAAATTACATCTCAGCATTCGAAATCAGGAATTTCTGAAGACATTTTTAGTGGAGGGTTTTTTTGTGCTGTCAAACCCGTTTGCAATTTTTCAAACAAATTTTTAAAGCTCTACCAAGAAGTATTTAACAATGGCTAATGTTGTGGAGAAAAAGAAAGTTTGTGTAGTCGGTGGAGGACCCTCAGGCCTTTGCTCTCTTCGTAGGGTTTTAGATAGCCCCGTTCTGACTGGAACTCTGTTCGAGCATAAAGATGATATTGGGGGATTGTGGAACTACTCTGGAAAAACGTTTGCTACTTCACCCAAATTACTTACGGCAGCAGATAAAGATAAAGACCCCGAATGTGTAACCACCATGTATGATAATTTAAGGTAGTGCAAAATGATTTGAAAGACAATATTGATTTACTTTTTTTTCAAAAGGTCATTTGGCAAATTAATGTCATATCTAATTTAGAGGAAATCTACCCCCTCCTTTGATGCAGCTTGAGGATTTTAAACATTCGAAAGTACAAGGCAACTATCCCACACAAAAGGAAATGCATACATACCTGCGGGATTACGCTACGCATTTTAATTTGTGGCCAAATATTCAAGTAATCTGACAAAAACTGATTGAGTCGTAATTTTTTAGTAATGTATTTAGATATATTACTTAATATTTACATATAATATCAATCAAACCAATGAACAATTATATTTAAAGGAAGGTGATGCATTACGCTATTTTTTTACAGGTAAACACTGCCGTTGTTGGTATTCGTCCTGAAAATCCAAGCGCTCCAGAAGGAGAAGCAGGTCGTTGGATTGTGGAAACCCACAATCATAAGGAAAACGTTCACAACACGGTGGTATTTGATGCTATTATTATTTGCACGGGGTATGTTAGGATGAAGAGATAGTTCAAGTTAAATTATCCGATTTATTCGATCAAACGATAAATGATGTTACTTGTGCAAAGTACAAGTAGAAGAATATTTGTCTTACGCAAAAATGAAATAAATGTTGAATTAGGAAAAATACATACCCACATGAGCCAAAAATACCCGGAATGGAGAACTTTAAAGGGAGAGTTGTACACTTTAAATATTTCAAGACTCCGCAAGAATACCAAGGGCAAAATGTCGTTTGTATTGGGCTAGGACCTTCTTCTGCGGATATGGGGCTACTTCTATCTAAAACGGCAAAAAGTGTGACTGTTTGTCACAAATTTCCAAGTGGTTTCAAGTTGGGATTATTGCCATCTAATGTACGTGAAGTGAAAAACGTAAGACATGTTATTAGTGATGGAGTAGTTACAGAGGACGATGAAACCATTCCATGCGACACGATTGTACTTTGTACAGGTTAGTTTGTCCAATTCAATACCCTACAATGTACTTTCCCCAACTGTTTAATGCACCAATATCCCGATAATTTTAAATTCATACATCCACATGATAGGCTATGGTCTCAAATTTCCATTTTTACACCCGGAATGTGGTTTTGTGGTGAAAGAGAGTAAATACATTCCACATTTGTACAATATGATCATCTTCACAAAGCGTCCAACACTAGCTGTGACCAATATGGTGTACAGATGTCCGGAAATCGTATTAAACGAAATTCAGGTGATCCATCGTGTTTTAACCAAAAAGTCACCATTCATACTCCTATTGCAAGTGAAAATATTCATGTAAACTCTGCTGCATTACTTACACAGGTGCGGTATTTTGTTCGAGTTCTTGAAGGAAAGGTGAAGCTTCCCTCCTATGAAGACATGGAGGCCATCATAGGAGCTGAAGAAGCATTAAAGGCACAGCAAGGTATTCCTTCCTCCTTGTGGTTCCAAGTTGGTGAATTTGGGATGGAGTCCTGGAAATTCTTCTCAAAAGTTGCTGAGGAAGCTGGGATAAAAGACGAGTACAAGCATTTACCAATGCTTGAACATCTCTACAACGTTACTGTTGGACGACTTTTTGGCAAAACTGTCTTACATAAGAATGATCAGTTGAATATAATTGATGATAATAAGTGGGAAATTGATTTATGCGCGCAACCAGAGTACCCAGATTCAAAACGAGAAAAAATTACAGTTGTACTAAACCCAGACTCAACACTAACTATTAAAACAATTCAGTTCTAATAAGAGATGACATAAATCTAATCATTGCAGAAAAAAATATTTTCTTCGTTTGTATTAGTTCAAGACAGTTTTATTCTAAACAATCCATTAGCCGTAAACAATAGACAAAAGTATATAATATTAATGTAGCACACCTTAATATTTTGGTCGATGGTTTTAACAATATTAATTTTTAAAATGTACTACAATGACAATCTTTAAGATGCAGAGTATTGGATAACATGATGATGTTCATGCAGAAAATTTGTATTGTACCCAGATTCAAAACGAGAAAAAATTACAGTTGTACTAAACCCAGACTCAACACTAACCATTGAAACAATTCAGTTCTAACAAGAGATGATGACATAGTATCCGTTAAATCTAATCATTGCAGAAAAATATTTTCTTCGTTTGTATTAGTTCAGGACAGTTTTATTCTAAACAGCAATCCATTAGCCGTAAACAATAGACAAAAGTATATAATATTAATGTAGCACACCTTAATATTTTGGTCAATGGTTTTAACAATATTAATTTTTAAAATGTACTACAATGACAATCTTTAAGATGCAGAGTATTGGATAACATGATGATGTTCATGCAGAAAATTTGTATACATATTATGCATCAATATCTACGTCACTGATTAAAGAACAGATAAGTCAAGTATTATTTTTTAAATTTTAGTAGATCTAATAATTACTAATCAATCACAAAAAAGTCCATTCGCGTTATTATTGTCACATAACTGTTAACAATAATGCACATTCACTCATATTTCAATAACACAAAATATAACTTTTTGTACACCTATCACTGCCATATTGAATGAGTAATCTGATTAGCATTGGCTTTTGCAGTAGCTTCCTCTTCGTCAAGTACATGTAGCAGTTTTCCTCTAGTCATTTCTTTGGATTCTTCCAGACCTAGTTGATAGGCAATATTTTGAAGCTTCTTCACTTCTTCCACTAAACTGGATGACGTGAGACTGCCAAATTCTGAGGAGAGACAAACGAACATTTGAGCCTGCCACTAATACAGTTATGAATATGCACTACACAAATGAAAATTATATTATCACATACGATGCAATAGATTAATGTCCTCAGGATCCAGACCTTGTGCCCAAATACCCAACGACTGCTCGGACTCTCCAGTTTTAATAGCACTTTTTGCTAGAATATGCTGAGCTGCCGACGATACTATTGATAAAACAGAAAATTAATTTTTAAAAATGCTGTACCGTTTTGTGCAAACCAGGCTTTAGAAAAATTTTGATTATTTACGATTTTGAGGCCATAGATCAGGGGATGATCTGTCTAGTCTTTCGTTGCTCCTCAGCTCATCTTCTGGCGAGATTTCTACATCTGGCTGAACAATATGAGAACCCGCAGCCATAATGGGTATTTGATCAGCACTTAAAAGTGTTCCAACCTCTGAATCTGCAGCTGACATTCCTACAATGAGATCACCTGTGTCACCCGTCACTGTCTCCGTAATTACTTGACTATCTTGTAGCTGAAGCTCTGAGGTAGGCAAAGGAATGCCTGCAACTGCTGCTGCTGTTACATCCATTTCTGTCAACGACATATAAAATGTGTCATTATATTCCGAACGGAAATTCCCACCACTCAATAGCAATCATATAACAAACCTGCCGCCTCTGCATCAGTCAAACCCTCTTGGTGTGTTTGAATTTCTTCAGAAGTGTGAACATCTTGAATTCCTCCAGGAGTAACTGTGTGACTGCCATCTGCACCAACCGTCACTGGCACTTGAACGCCTGCTGCAGCAGCTTGAGCGAACGCAGTTAAATCTGTTTCGTATATGAACTCTGTCTCCATTCTTCCGACTGACAGCGTCAAAAGATGTACAAATTTAAAAAATAATTACAACTTCAGATCAGCTTGTCTTTGCACCAATGATTTTCTTGTCAGTGGCTCAGCCTTTTCTGTCACACTGTGAGACTGAAAATTGTACAGGTTTGATGAGGTTATTTATGCTCTCTCCTAGGATTATCTTTCCACAGCAGTAATAACCTTAATTATCATCACGATAGTGCTTTTACTTTCTTCAAATCAATGCAATTGCAGAGCATCCTTATCGTTTTGTTAAACCAAGAGTGAAAATAGTAAACAAAAACACAAGGACTACTTACATTGCCGCTACAATGGGTTAAAATCTCAAACCTCTTTCAGGAAAAACTTTTCCTCCTTTTTTCGCAACCCTCTCTCTGTTCATCCATAATTTTTTTGTGTATGCATCCTCTCAATATTATATTTCCTCTCAATTTTCTCAATAGGCTCGTCTCGTCAGTTGGAGTTGGCTCTCAGGTTTGTTTTCCGTCTCTCACGCATTCTGCCGTAAGTCAGCAGAAGTTTTTCTCGTGGCCAGCGCTGGTTTTCAAGTTGCTTGTGTTGTGCTTGTTACCTTCAATTGAAACGCATACGGCATGTTGGTGTTCTTCTATCTTTGATCATAGTGGTCACGTTCCTGTGAATAGTGAATTTGAATAGTTCTTAATAGTTTTGGGAATTTAATTAAGCTAGTGGAGGAGTTTAATTGTAATAAAATGGCCCCTCGTCTAGAGATTGCGGTTGGCCTCCAAAAAGGTCACAAGACGATTAAAAATAAGATCCAGCCGAGGCCCGCTGCCAGGAAAGGAGTAAGTTAACCTATAATTGCTTGCTACTTTTAAGGTGACTTGAATGACAATGACGAGAAATAAGCTTTAAATATAAATGATTAGCAGGACGATTAAATGGTTTATTCTGGTAAAATGGGATTATGTGGTTAGAAATATGTTATCTAAATACTGCAAAAAATGCGGTGCTCAAAGAGCGATACACGGGTTGGAGAAAAATGCGATTTTTAAAATTTTTGCCGACTGATTAATAATGAATTAACATGACCATTAGTAGAGATGAAATTAGCATTGTTTATTGTAATAAGCATGTACAAGTATTAGTAATTAAACAATTCTTTTTTGATTGAATAATTAGAGGCAAACCAAACATAACAAATTTGTTCGGGACATCATCAGAGAAGTGGTTGGACACGCACCGTATGAGAAGAGAGCTATGGAGTTGTTGAAGGTGTCGAAAGATAAGAGGGCCCTTAAGTTCCTGAAGAAAAGGGTGTGTATCTGAATTTTAAATTTGAAATCGGACTGATCCCAATTTATTGCTTGTCATCAGTGTATTGTGTATTAAATATTGGTTTCATTTGTTCTCTGATGCAGCTCGGCACCCACATTCGGGCCAAGAGGAAGCGTGAAGAGCTCAGCAACGTGTTGACACAAATGCGTAAAGCAGCTGCGTCAGCAGGAAAATAATTGTAGTTTTCCAAGTTCGATTTTTGTTTCTATTTGAATACGTAAATAAAAATAAGAATTTACGTTGTAATCGTCTACAAGTTGATTTGACTTGATCTGTGAACTTTATTTATTTTTAAGAGCATTTATTTAACGCTGTATGAGTAGTGCTACATAGTTAATATAGGTATTAATATTGCGAGGAAATGGATAGATAGTTAGTATTAGTATGGATTCCCATAGTTCGCAATACAATGTCACGGAGGATAATTCTAGGCGGAGGGAAACAATTTTTGATTGAACTGGGAACCGTTGTATGGTCCGTTTCATGTGTTGGTGGATGGAAATATTGGAAATTAAGTGAGATAAAAACATTCATGACATTTTCGTACCCACATACTATGTATATGTAGAGTAGGTAGATGGAATACATTAATTAATTGCATAGCTAAATTAATCTCATGATGACTCAAATCGAAATCAGGTAAAGCTCTCAACTTGCCCCAGCGGCATCACTATATGGCTTCCAATGCAATAATAAGCGTTGTTTTATGAACGCTGCTTCATCGACTAATCACAACATAATGTAATTATGTAGTTGTCATTTTTATGCATTTCATGTATTTTTAATCTGTCTAATTAATTGCGATCATCATACCTTCATTCTTTGTGTATGAGGGAGAAAATTATTAAGAAAACGGTCGATGCAATAAATTTTCTTACCACTTTCCTCTTTCAAAGCTTACTCGCGCTAATTGGTAGTTGATTTGCTAAAAAACGCTCGCAACATAATGACACGTTTAAGTGGTAGCGATGTCATTATATAGTAATAGTAATACATTATTAAGATTTATGTAGACTGAACCAATTAATAAGGACAAAATTAATGCCATCAACTTGATGGCCTTGAATTTAGATCAAAGCAACTTGTTATTAAGCCAGGCATATGGCAGTGACATGACATGATGTGCCATGTGCCTCTTCCCTCTATAATTATTAAGACAATTTTTTATGTTGTACTTATACTGTGTTAGCATTGTAATAGTTTTTATTCCCTTGCATTTTTTGAAAATATCATGCTAGTTAAATTTGATCTTGATCTTGGGATGTTACATAATGCCACATAGACATTAAGGGTTTACACAACAGCATTTCTAAGATAATGCCTGAAGAAAAGTCGCAGTGGCTCTTATTTTGCTCGTCTGTATTTATAACGTATAGTAAATAGCAACAACCCTGCCAGGCTCCAGTGGCTCCTCTTCCAGTATATGCAAAGGCTAAAAGACAAGACAAGACGATCAATCTCAGAAGCGTAAAGCGAAGCGTAGCAGCTTGTATGCTAACTTAGCATACAAATGTGGTGAGCTGAAATTCACAGACTGGATTACTGGAATGACTGGATACTCAAGTTTCCAGCATGTAGAGGACGTAAATTCTCATTGAACCTACTGGAAATTGAAATAGAAGAGTCGTTGCTTCTAGTTGAAATGGATAAGGACTAGCTTGTCAAATAAACATGTGCTACGCTTACACTTTTATGGTTGTTTGATGCGTATTGTGTATGTAACATGTAAAGCGTGATGTAAAGTAAATTCAGTCCATTTATCCCGTTTTAGTGTTTCCATGCTGGTAAAGTGGTTGAGTAGCAGTGGCGAAAGCGTTAAGCTTCTCAATATATGATTTAATTAGTATAATTGTGTTACACAAGCTTTAGACAAGTCTTATTTCTCGACCGATCACAAAGACGAACGAACGCTGCTCAACTGTCTTCAAGTTTGTGTGTAAATTTGAACGTGTGACAATGCATAGAGCTCTGAGGAAAATTTCTCACGTACGTACAGAATAATAATTTAATAATATTAAGTGGGAATCACGGATGATGAATCGTTTTAGGGCTCAAGCTTTCGAAATTTTATTAATTTCTTCTTCTGGAGCAAAACAAGAGTTATTTATTTGACAGGAAATCGTTAAAGTTGTTTGGCATTCGTGATTAATATCCATACACATAAATATCATCTATATGCGAGAAAATATTAATAATGTGTTTGAAAACTAGGGCCGCGGAAGAGCCATTTCTCATTCATATTCTTCTTCAGCCTCCATTCCAACCACAAAGCTTTTCATAAACGGCAGCTTTGTGGAATCAAAAACCACAGAATGGATAGATTTGCATAACCCAGCCACAAATGAAGTGGTAACGCGTGTTCCGAAAGCAACGAAAACGGAAATGGAAGATGCTGTTGCAGCTGCCAAAGATGCATTCAAATCGTGGTCAAAAACCTCTATCCTTACACGACAGCAAATCATGTTTAAATATCAAAACATCATTAAGGCAAACATGGTAAGCCCACTGATTTGGAAGATCAATTGGTTCGAGTAGTGGAAAAGGTAGCATTTCGATTGGCAGTATCATTTCCTTGTAAATTTTCAGAAAGAATTGGCTAGAAACATAACCCTTGAGCAAGGAAAAACACTTGTAGATGCGGAAGGAGATGTACTCCGTGGTCTTCGTAAGCCTCTCGTATAAATTCGTAGACAAGCGTAGTCAACACAGTGATTGTCAAGGTTGAACTTTTATTTTCAGAGGTTGTGGAGCATTGCTGCAGCATTCCAAGCCTTCAGCTCGGTGAAACGCTGTCGGGTATTGCCAAAGATATGGACACATTATCATACCGCATTCCTCTTGGCGTTTGTGCTGGAATTTGTCCATTCAATTTTCCTGCCATGATTCCATTATGGATGTTTCCCGTTGCCCTAACCTGTGGTAACACATATGTAATCAAACCCTCAGAGAGGGACCCTGGTGCATGTATGATGCTCGTCGAAATGTTAATGGAAGCTGGCGCACCTAAAGGTGTTGTCAATGTAATTCATGGACAGCACGAGTCGGTCAATTTCATTTGCGATAATCCAGACATCCGAGCCATCTCTTTCGTTGGTTCAGATCAAGCTGTAAGGGAAATTAATGCATAAAACAATTATGGTCTTCAAAATTCTTATTTAGGGAATTTTCTAAGAAATCTTTTGTTTTCAGGGCAAAGCTTCATAAATTATGCATAGATAGAGACTCAGAGAGATTGAGTTTGTCCACGGTCAAGTACCGCAGGTACCGACCGGATCATGTTTTTTAATGTTCAACATTGTTATGTTTCCAATATATCATTTTTGTAGCCATCTATGAAATGCTACACAGAAGAAATTTTTGGACCAGTTCTGGTGACACTGAATGTAGAGACATTGGATGATGCAATTAATCTAATAAACTCGAATCCGTATGGAAATGGAACTGCAATTTTCACCACAAATGGAGCAACAGCAAGGAAGTTCACACAGGATATTGACGTGGGACAAGTTGGAGTTAATGTCCCAATTCCAGTCCCACTACCCATGTTCTCTTTCACTGGATCTAGGGGCAGCTTCCTGGGAGATGCCAACTTTTACGGAAAAGCTGTAAGTTGCATGTGCATTGCTGGTTGATGATTGGAGTTTTTAAACATAATCATGTATGCGTGTAGAGTTTTACTTAGTTTTCTCTTTACGTTTTTACAGGGCGTGAATTTTTACACCCAGTTAAAAACTGTTACTCAAATGTGGAGAGAGCAAGACGCTACCGATACAAAAGCACATGTGGCGATGCCAGTAATGCGTTAAGATAGAATATTATGCCATACTATCTTGAATCATTCATTTTGCTCTATCTAATTTGGTAGCAAGAACTTGTGTTCCAATGGTTTCAAGTGCCATCCAGTGTCGAATAATATTTTTTGCATATATTAAATTTCACATATCTTGTAAATACCTCCAATTTCAATATAATGTGATGATGTGATGACAAATTGATTCTTTAATTGTATTTTTAACTGAAAAGCCTTCGCAATACTTCGTCTTCCATGTAAACAGATATGTCTATTAGTTATACCTGTTTTGCTGAGTCTGATGCTAACTATAAAATTTATATAATATATAGGATGTCGAAATAAATTCTCTTAATCATAACAAGTAAGGAACAATAAACAACACCAAACACCTATGCGTAAAAATTGAACGTATGAAGAAAGTTAAAGTAGACAAGAAGCCCATTGAGACATAAAATCGTTATCATTTTTCACGAAAGACAAGCATCACCATTTAACTCCTAAAAGCTTATGTATAATCCTTTTAAAAACTCACACATCCCGTTTTAAAAGTCATTCATATTTACTTACGCACAATACATCCCTTATTTTTCAACTACATGTTTGATTTAATTTTACTAACAAGTAAGTACATTTTTCACACCAAACGCAGCATTGATAATGTTCATATAATGCATTATACAGGTGTAAATTAGAGTTTTTGTCATTGTCCATTCTCATTGCGCATTGGGAAGGCCGGCGGAAGGCAGAATTGCAGTAAATGGTAAATGAAAGAGTGTTATGTGCTAAATTTGCACAATGAATTTATTACACGCTGCAGGTGCGAGTCTCACACGCATGTTAATTTAGCATTACTACAAGAGAAAGCAGCTGAGTTTACATGCAAAAATACCTTTTCTGTAGATTGATGCTTGTAGGATGGGTGGGTGTTGGATGTTGAATGCGAATGACGAATAAATGCACATAGCACACAGAGATAATCACTTTGAACCAAAATCTTATCATTTTTTATCGTTATCACCACCACCTCTGCGAATAAGTGATTCAACGTTGAGGTGATCTGTAGTTTCCGAGTGAAATTTTTCAAAACTTTCTTCGCTGATCTTTCCGTGCTATATATAAGGTATTGGACAAGTAATTTATGTAAATTAGTTTATCGTTTATTATTTATTTAGACTCTAATCAATTTCTCAACATAGGACTGTATTTAGCTGAGATTGAATTTTGAGGATTTTGAACATTTTGATCTTGCAGCTAGTATACCGCTTTTGTCAAATTCGATATCATGACAAACTCTCCTGGCAAGCCTATACCCTACGTCCCTCCTCCACAACCAAGGGGGATTCGTGAAAAATTATTTGCAGTGACAAAGAAGTTGCATCTAAATTACAACATGGTCACTTCTCTTTATATGATGGAACCGATGGAGCGTGCCATTATAAGTAAGCAGAGATTTCAATAGTGAGCGTTATAATATTTTTAATATTTTGATCTTTTAATAGAGACAAATAATTTTTAATTTTACAGATTGTATCATGATTCTTATTGTCACACTAATGCTTTTTTCTTCGTGGGTATACCTGCCTCATTACACGTGGAAACTTCTAGTTTTCACTGGCGTTTTGACACCACCAGAAGGTAGTAGCATATTATTTGAAGATCCAGAATCTATTTTTATTGGAAAATTGGAACTGTGATGGTCACCAGACACCAAATACTGTTCATGAACCGAATTTATAGTTCATTTTTTTGTGTACTTTATTTATAACTTTTAAGTATTTATTGTGTATTTTTTCGTATATTGCCGTTATATTTCTTATACATTGTACGACATGCTATCTGCGTTGTGTAATAAACGTCACCGTCAATAAAATGTCAATTACAATATACTTTTACTGTAACTGTACTATGGTGGTGTTATAACATTAAATCTCCCTTTTTACTATTTTCTTTAATAAACCTGGAGTGTATTCTGCATACTGTCTACCGTTTGGAAAGCTGAAAAATGCAACAGATTTTTGAAATTGCTAACGTACCTTGGATCTTCTATTTCTTCTAAGACGAAAGTAATTTTTATCTATTTTCGTCTCATGTCTTTACATAATGTCAAAATCATATTCTGGTGTTATTATCACCACGAAACATCAGTAAAAAATGAAACTATGCTATAATGAAGGTCCCTTTTTAGTTTACGGGAATGATAAATATTTATGTCGCTGTCTATCCCTATGATTTCATAAATTTCATTACACATTTTATTTTAAACAGCACTAGCATACTATTAATGACTGATCATCGCTTTTAGTTTCATGTTAAGTTATCCCCGAGCAGTCTTTATCCCTTTATATATAGTTCAGTCCAGTTGTGCCGCAAGCCTGTAATTATAATTTTATAGTAAAATGGCCACAATTGACGAGCCGGTAATATTTTTTATATTAAATCGTTACTCATACTGCATGCATTAACCATTAATGCATGTAAATCATTCTAATGAGACATTGTCTTGTCTTGTTGGCAAAAAATTATTTGATCTATGCAAATGAATACATATCGATGCCTGCTACTACATACCTAATGACATTTTTTAGCCTCCATTACTGGATGCTGTCGCTAAGAAAGCCTCTTCTGCAAAAGAACGACAATCTAAAGGTAGATAAAAAAGCTTCCAATAGTAATGCGGTGCTGATCCACTTACTTGCACTTAGCACTAAAACTAGTAAAATCGACAAGTACTAAGATGAACTCTGCTGGGGACTCTATGAATTTTCATTAACTGTTTAGATTCAACTGGTAGAGGTGTAGGCGCAGGTGAAAGTCCCACCTCTGATCAAGCCAATAAATTACCATTGGATGACAACTTGCTTGATGAAACTGACGATGAGGAAGAAGAAGAAGGGGTGGAGGATTCTGAGGAGGAAAATGACAACGATGAAGATGACTTGATGACTGATGATGAAGACGAGGAAGATGAAGAAGAGTATTTGGAGTCTGAGGAAAGCGATGACAGTCAACCTGACATTCCAAAAAGACTTTTTGTATATCATCCGTCTGATGAGGCATTTCAGGAATCTAATTTGGAAGATAGGAAAAACCGAAGATATCTAATTGGAGCTCATTCATTTCTCGAATTAACTGATCCTCACTTGGAAAATGCGCTGGTGCCAGCAAATGCTGATGCCGAAGATGAATCTATGCTGACGAAAGAGGAGAAAGAAAAACGTAGCTTACGAGATGAAAAAAACTTTTACAAGGACAAATGTGCAGAATTAGGGGTGAAACCTGAGCCAAAAGTTCTCGCTAGCTTGCGCTCACCATTAATGAATCTAAAGGTAAGGTGAAAGCACCCTAACTAATGACAACACATCAGTACAAATTGTCAATGTCAAATTACAATAAAGTACCTATATGCATACATTACATCTAGGGAATGGGAATGAACGCAAAGGAAATTGTGGCAGTATGCAAGTTATTGGAAAAAAATAAACATGTGCGTTTTTTAAATTTAGCTGGAAACGCTGCTGGAGATATTGGAGGCCAGGCAGTGGCGGAACTGATTGCAGAAAATAGGACAATTGTTGGTTATGATTTAACCGGCACAGAGTAACTTTTCACTTTTATACCGGCATACGCACATATGGGTACTATGATTATCGTCCTGCCTGATACACAATTTTAAACTACGTTTCCAGAATACTTGAAGTGTTTGAAGCCATTTGTTCATCCATTGCGCAAAATCCAGTCATAACGTACCTCAATTTTTCAAAGGTTCCAATTTGTTTTGTCAACTTCATGATGCATGATTTGAAAAAAAAATCATTTCACCTGCAGATTTTCTATAAATTTTCTTTTTTCGAAACAAATAGAATGAATTGGAAGATATAGATATGCCTCATGTGAAAAAGGTAATCAAAGAATTGCCTGAGTTGACAACTCTCATTTTAAATGCAAACTTCATCAAAGATGTTGGCTTGTGGCATATTGGCCAAGGGCTTAGTTCGAATCTAACGCTGGAATTGATTGACCTATCCCATAATAAAATCCTTGGAGAAAAAAGTATGCATAGTATTTTTGTCTTGTACATAAGGTTTATGATGCCTGCCAATTTTAGGATGGGGCAAATTAAAGTAAAAATTGGATTTAAATATGACGAATAACGAATACTGTCATTTTGTGGAAACAGAGGCTACCATTTTTTTCACTGCTTGCGCGCAGCACCCTACCCTTAAAATTGTCAATTTGAGGAGAAATTTTATATCTGATGAAGGGGGAAAAGGGTTAGCTCGTATATTAGGAAATGCCCATGTAGAAGAGTTGGATGCGTCATTCAATTTGTAAGAGTTACTTTATTCTGTGAGAGGTTGCGTTTTAAGGGTTATGCATGTAAAAGCCGATATATCATTCTCTGAATGTTTCCAATTTAACAGAATGGGAGAAGCTTCGGCACCAGCTATAAGTCGGACCCTTGGCCGTCACAAGGTCAGGGACTTAAAAATTCTCCAGTTGGAACTACAACGTTGGTTCCAGGAGCACGCTGCAGCAATTCTCAAGCCATTTGCCAACCAATCTCTTGAAATTCCCATTGAGCTGATTGATTTTGGCATGATGTTGGATGTTCACACAATTTTTCTCAAGGCAAAAGAGAAAGCATTGAAGGCTCACCCAGATGTGAAAATTATTCATGGACTAACGTATGGTTTAGATCATGCCAAAGGACCTGACCATAAAGCGCTAGTAATACGAAAAGCAAATGCTGTTTGCAAAAGTTTTGAAACGACTTTAGTGTAAGTTATATGTTTATCGCAACATTGGATATATATGTGATTTACCACAAGGTTTAATTTTTATGTTTGTTTGAGTGTCAACTGAAGCGGTATATATGAGAAACTCTTATCTTTTAAATTTATTAGTATGCTAATGGAAGAGTTAGCTAAGGAAAAGAATGTTCTCACAGTACCTGAATTTCGAAAGTTTATCAAACAATGTAACCTGTACAAGGACAAAACTTTAACAGACGCGTTTGAGAAAGTGTTTGAAGCTCCCAGCACAGTTGCCGTTCCTAATGTTAATGCTGAGGCAATAATTCAAGCATTTGATAAAGAGTATCCCGGTCTGCGTGTGATTCCAGAACCAGTGGAAGAGGAAGAAGAGGAAGAAATGGAAGAAAAGCCAAAGAAGAAGGGAAAGAAAGGAAAAGATAAGAAGGGCAAAGGTGGTGTTGGTAAAAAAGGGGCTGCTGCTCCTGCTAAAAAAGGCAAGAAAAAGTGAAAACTTCTCAGCAAAACAATTTTGCTCACAGATATTCAATGTTTTAAAAAACAAAATTCAAAGTGAAATCAAACCTCTTATGCACCAAATAAATAGGCATTATTTAGCTCATTTTAATTGAGTAGATTTTATTCTGTTAGTGTTAAATATAAAAGTTTTACAAGCCATACTTAAAGACTCGGTACAAAATTAGTGAGGGCCTATTCAAAAACATCGGGGTAAGTAAAAAAAATAAGTAATACGTATGCGTGTAGTTTTTAAACAAATTAATCCATTGTAAATATTCGGGCTGCAATATCATTAATCATCCAGTCGATTCCTTCTAGAAGATTCTTTCCAGTCATTGCACTGCACCAGACAATTTGCCAATGGTGAGTTGTGATTTCATCAAGGTTAAGAGCATCTTTAATTTCTTCTGCGCTTAATGCACCTGGCAAATCACATTTATTTGCAAAAACTAGCAGAGTAGCTCCAGATAGTCGCTGAAAGTAATTAACAAAAATATGTGTAGAGCCTCCACAAAGTCCGTTTAACTTTTCATATTCTCTGAATTTATATTTCACATTGTTCACTCACCTCCTCCTGGAGTAATTTGTGCAGCTCAGCTTTACAATCTTCCAGTCTCATTTTATCAGCACTATCCACTACCCAAACGAGACCGTCAGTACTTTCAAAATAATTACGCCAGTATGAACGCAAGCTTTTCTGCCCTCCAACATCCCAGATATTCAACTGAAACCTAGTTTTAAAGAAAGGGATTACCTAATGAACCATAGTTCAATACACAAAAGTAAGCTTATTTTCATTTCTAGTGAAACTTGCACATGTGTATACCCATTATGATCCAGTGACTTAATATTAAAGCCTAAAGTTGGCGAAATCGTATTAATGTCCTCTCCGTTAAACTTTTTCCAAATGGTAGTTTTTCCAGCATTGTCTAATCCCCTAGAAGCGAGAACAAAAGCGAAGATAATTATCTAAAATTAACAATACTGCATAACTTTCAAAAAAACTGGTTTAGTTTAAACAGCACGCAATAGCAGAGCAGGTCGCCCTGTCTGCCGTGAGTGCAAAGCAAGTGAAGAACTGCTTACAGCATTAAAATCCTCACTTCCTTTTCCTTTTGCTTAAGTTTCCTTAATATTTTCAAAAGCACCATTTTACTTTGATGGGGTAAGTCTACGGATCTTACTGACTCAGCTCAGGTTTTACGTAAATTAACCGGAAACGTTAAAAAAAGATTGGCAGCAGGAAGACAGATTGATTTGACACTGAAAAGGCGTCAGAGGGGTCAGATAAACAAAACCTAAACGTACTTTAATGAGATCATGCAATTATTGTGAAACAGGTTTTCTCTGCGAAAAAGGGAGCGAGCAAATCAACATGTTTTCACTTTCTTTCTCAGCTGACCATGATGAGCCATGATGACTCATAGTGAAACAGGTAGGCAGACCGGCATAATATGCGGCCGAAGCAAGCAGAGACATTCACAAAAGTGAAAAAGAAAAGTCTTCATTCATCGTGAAAAAATTTCTCTTGGAAAGAATCTCTTCTCTTTGTGTATTTTCTTTCTTACCAAAAGGTTTTTTTGCGTGCCGTGCTGTACATAGATGACTTGAACGATGAATGATTTCGGTGTGCACAAGGCACAAATGCACATCTTCCAACTCCAGTTCCAGTGAGAAACTTTCGATATATGTAGCATCAGCGTCATCAATCAAATAAACTAGACTGGAATATTGGTAGATATAATGTTATTTTTATTTTTTTACTTTTTCTAAAGAAAACAAATAAAAAATGAATGAAGATGTTTTTCCACTTTCCACTCATTATTACCACGAACTCTAAATATACATAACTAGATTCATGTCATCGCTTTCATTGTCTTCTTTTATTGTATCATAATTGCTTATATTCACGGTCTACAATCAGCTTTTTGATATTGTGCAGGCTGCAAAACTTATTTACAAGCACGCAAGCAAGCATTTTGAATCGAGAAATCAGTTTTCTTCACTAACTCTATTTTTTATTCCCTTCTTAGATTTTAGCTCAAAACATATTCGCTCTATTCGTTTCGTTCGATGCATAATACACAAAAACCTAAGAGATGCATGTGGAGTTGTAATTGTCATTGCATGTGAAATGTGAAGCTTCACTTCATGGCATATCGCATATCGCATCATCTATCATTATATTCATTGCTATAAAATTAGTAAAATGAGTTGATTTGTTATTATTACTTATTATCGTAACAAAGGGAAAAAATGTTCTTGTACACCAGCACACCCATTGGGCACAGTAAAATAAAAACGTAAGCGTACAAATACACATTACGGCTCGTACAGTTTATAAAATTAGTACTCTCTGTTTCGTACTAGGTGCCTAAATAAGTATTTACGTAAGTAAGTAAGGTGGGAAGAAGCAGCGTGATGTGGGATTTTCCAATTCCAAACACTTGTGGTTCAAAGTCTATAAAAATAGTTTTTTATGGCTAGCTGGAGCCTAAAGTATGAATTTTCAATCTCATTACAAGGTTGAAATAATACTGCGCTGTCACTGCAAATATACAAAACAAATTGATTGTCGAATGATGAACATGAAACATCAAATACATGCATATTGCATACATTAATGTACGCATCATGCATATATGGATTCCATACTATGGAAGGTAGATAAAAAAAAGATAGTAAAATGGGCCATGAAACAGTAAAATATAATATAAAACGATTTTTACCGTTGTTTAAAACTTCATTTATGTAAGTGTTTTTAGTGAAAAAATAATAAAAACGAACATTCACAACCACAGACTCTAAAGGTAAATCATGTTTGTCTCATAAAATTAAACCTTCAAATTGCTTGTCCAGAGACGCGTGGCAATTCATCTGACATACTCG
>JAHZMZ010003701.1:0-11721 GCA_027743805.1 Lepidocyrtoides sp. E14 | reverse complement strand
CTTAGGCTTTCCACTGACTTTTCACAAGAAGCGTGTTCATCGTGATCGTTTACGCTGCTGTATAAATGTGTGTGGGCCTTTGAGAGAGGAGTAAAAAAACAAAAATTTTGAACAAACAGAAAGAGAAGGATTTCATGCGTGTAAGAAAAAGGTATGCATATACATCTTTTTCTATTAGTAGGATATATATAGTATTTTAGTAGTTTGATTTGATATTTAGTGTTCTAAGTTGAAAGTCGTGATGACTTGATGATGAAAATTCTAGGCTGCTGGTTAGTGGAACGTGAGCCGATGAGAGAGGAGAGAGAGAGAAAGAGAAGAGGATTCGCTTCGATGGTCTGGTCTCTTAGACATAGTGCACATACGTTTTATATCAATATTTAAGTAATTAGAAAAGTTACTCTTTTGTTTGAACAAATAAATGAAAAAAAAGAGTTTTAATTAGTTCTTCCAGATGGATTATTTTTCAAACAAAATGGGAAACGGATGCTTGAATGAGTGCTCCTTGAATGGGAGAGTAAATTGAAGGAAATGAAATAAAGATTGGGAATTCTAGAAAAAAGTATCATTCCATTTATTTGTTTTTTTTGTATGTATACCTATATCTGTATTTAGGTAAGTACTTATGAGAAACTGATACGAAACTGTTTAAATTTTCCATTTTCCTTTCTAAAAGTGTAAACAAACAAGTAAATGAAATAAATACACAAAAAAGGTATATGCATTTCAGCATAAAAATAGATACCTATTTAATTACATTTTCACGTTCAACCGCATCTGTCTCCACTACGCAAAGTTTGCTTATCTATTTCATTAAGTGACTTTTGAACTACTGTGCAAAAACGGGATACGTTACATGAAAATGAAGGTAAATAAAAATTTCATGTTTTAAAAAGAAGTTTTTTGTAGTGCGTTTCATACGCTTTTCTTTTAATTAGTTGCTTATTTTTTGTAATTCAAACAGATCGTTACCCAACATGTTGAAAAATCAGAACATAACACAATCACACGGTAGGATATATATTACGTTACGTAACTTCATTATTACATTTTTTTTAAACTGTCTCATTATTTGTTAATATCTTTGATGTAGTGCTACCAGGAATTACGACATTCATACGTCAATTAAAATTTCCAAGTAATCAAAAAAAATGAAAAGTTCCATAAAAAATTCTATATGCGTTGGTGGTTGTACAGTGCACACGTAAATAGGTATGTATGCATGCAAGTCAAGTACATCTTTGATCTCACACTTGTTACGGCCAGAACGACAACATGATTTGAGTGATGGATGACTAATGTCTGTACTCTGTATCTCCGCATATCCATACACTTATATACCAAAAAAAAAAAAATGCCGACGCTGTTTTGTGATGACGTCTCCTTGAGCGTTTATTACTTGCCAAAAAGGATATAATGTGTTTTTTTCTAGACAGATACCTGCCAAAAGCGTTTGAATGACTTGTTTGTAAATATCTGCTACAACAAACCAAGCAAACCAGTCTAGCAATCTTGTTCATGGGAAATGTAAAGTACATAATAATAATCATTCACGTATACCATTTGACAAGTCTGTTGAGTGCTGACAAATAATCTCATATCACTTTCATTTTTTTTTGTACACAGACACTCCATTTAGTTTGGTATCCTTTATACCTGGTATACTTAGGTATAAAGACAGCATACCTGTCGTTTTTGGATGTTGTGTGTTAAAACTGTTTAAAGAGGAATAGGATGCGTTTTGAAAGTGCTTACCATCAGTGGTCACTCAGTATGTTACGCTTTAATAACATTTCTGTGTACGTACGTAAACATGCTGTGCGGTTATGAAAAGAGGGAGAGAGATAGAGAGGCTTGCCAGTTTTGCCAGTGTAGTAAACAGAGTCATTCTGTTGAAATTCTCAGAATCCATTATCATAAAAAGCATGCATAATTTTTTTGTAGGCCAGGTCACACTGGCGTACTAGCGTCACGCAAAATAAAAAAAAGAATCCACCTCAGACACAGAGAACGTAACGTAAGGAAAACGTGAAATATATTTTTTGGAGCATCTCAAACTTCATCTGTGCAAAGTTGCTTTTGATGTTAACCTAAATTTCACATTCAATTTATTTCATTATACTCATTAGTTAAGTTTTAAGTTAGTTATGTTATATGAAGTCAAGCCAAGGTCAAGACAATAACTTCATTTATCTTACCCGTCTTTTTTTCAAAACTTGTATTATGGACGGACACGGATCGCTAAAGTTTCCTATTAAATTTAACGTAATTTATACACCAAAAAGGTACGTATACAGCAGTAGCACCAGCACCGCCACCACCATGCATCTAACCATACTGATTGCCATTCTCATTTTCAGCTTACTACTCGACGTGTATATAAAGTCAAGGACCATTTAATAAAATCCAACCCTGGGGAAGTTGAGGCAGCCCATCTTGTACTGGAGTTGTATGTTGTAGTACTTCTCATTAATTAAAAGTCAGTCGAAAATCCGCCTCATCTATCTATCCATTTTGTGTAGCTGCTCTACCTACTTTGTTTTGACAGTGACAGTTATATATTTTCAACAGAACGTGTTTACCTTCTGCTTATTCCATCAGCTTGTTTTTTCAGTATTAGGCAAATAAAAAAAATAAAAACGAGACAGCGAAAAGTAGCTCTCTGCCTTTGTGCCTGCCTGCCTCTCTTTCTCTCTCTCTCTCTCTGTCTGTCTGTAATACTCTGTAACCTCTCTCAAGCTCATCTTTCCAGTAATTTTGTTAGTTTATTCCGCAGTAGCAAGCAAAATGTCAGTCAAATAGCAATAGACTCGAAGCGAGTTACGTTACGTTACGTTGCAGTAAGCTAACCAAGTGGATAAGCACAAGCAAACGCAATATACCCGGAAACCATGATGAGTAAAAGTATAGTAAAATATCAGAACAGACAGGGCACCAGAGTGCAGTGCAGAGAAGAAGAGAAAAAAAACATTATTTTAAGTAATACAATATAATATTATGAATGTAGCCGTAGTATAAATATACATAGTAGCAAACGGTTCAGCAAATAAACTCGGTTTTGTTTTGATGGGAAACGGGGAAAGCGCTTGGGGAGTTTCGACAATTCCCATATCTTCATGTAACAGTAGCACCAGCAGCAAGCAGCGACCATGCCATGTCTCTTTTACAACTTCACTGTAAAAATGCACTGCCATTTTTTTCAGAATCCACTTTGTAATTCCAGTGTAAAAAGTCCATCATTTACTTACTCTTCATCCGATTTTCACAAACAATTTTTTAGTGATGATGATAAAACTTCTTAGGCTCAACCATAGCTTTCCAGCATGTTTAGTTTGGGAATTGCATAAGACGATCACGTATGAAAATCCACAAAGGCACTAAACTATTTCGTAGAAAATGCAGCACATTAGATCAACAGACCATTAAAAGAGATTCATTTCCGTATTTATTTTATTGGAAAAGGAAATAATTGCGGGAAGTTGGTTAATTACCTTTGCCGTTATTTATCCACGTGCTAATGCCCATACACAATACTCTACAGCCATAAATCGGCCGACTATTATTTATCATCATCATCATCATCATGAAAACCTTGTACTATGTACAGCAACACACAACAAGTGAGCTTAAGTAGAAACAAACAAGAACAGACAAAAGGAAATGAAAGAAAAAGAAGCGACAGTCGGTTTTTGTTGTTGTTGCTGCTACTCCTGATGATGATGATGATGGTAGTAGTGGTAGTAGTACAAGAGAAAAAGCACAAGCAGCCAACCATTCGACCGCATCATTCGTACATGTCTATGTGTCCCCACTATTAAGTTTATACCCGAATTTCGGTGATAGTCAGAGAAATAGTGAAACAAACTGCAAAAACTGAAGAAATAGACAGTAAAATATAAGATAAGCTTTATCCTCATATTACAAAATGTGTATCGTACCCTACTTCTCTTTTTCTGTCTCATCATCATCATCATCATCATCATCTCACTCAAACTCACATAGACGCTTCCAAGCGGAATAGCCTCCAGCAGCACAATCTTCATTTCGATATATATTTTATGTTTTTGTTGTTCCGCCATACACATCTTGTATTTACAGAAAAAAATCAGACTTTCATTTGTAGTGGAAACGGAACAGAAAGAAAATCCTTTTGGATAATATTCTTTACCAACCAACAGCAGCAGCAAATCAACCAGCTTATTTACGTAGTAGTAACATTGCCTATCATAAAAAAAGAGCCGCCTTTACTATTCAGCGGAAATAATATGTAAATGTATATTCCTATACATGCCAACTACTGCTAACTACCCAAGTACCCAAACACAAGTGTTCAAAAGGACCTCAAAATAGTAATAATAATCGCAATAAAAGTTATCGGATACTCAACACCACTGCCGCTACCGCCGCCGCCGTTTTCTGTTATTAGGTACTACTATAAGCTTTGCCTTTCTCTCTCTCTCTCTTCCGCTTTTCTAACGCCATATCACCAACCACTCATCTTTTATTTCCAATATAACACTACCATTGAAATACAAGCTTGCAATCACAGCTTTCACTTTTTTTCCCTCCTTCTTCCCTCCTATCATAATAATAATACGTAGTATGGTAATAATAATGTTATGTATGTGCGTGAATATGAGGAGGAGGAAAAAAAGTGATACATGGCTGCAGCAGCAGCAGCAGCAACAGTAGGGTCATGTACAAACTATTACATTTATTGTTGAATGGAAGTAAAAAAGGCACGGGAATATTATTGCTTTATCTTTTATTCCTCTCTAGTTGTCTCATATTTTTTGTCCTTGGGATGATGATGATACGACTCACCGACCGCACCAATACTTTTTCTAGATCCTTCTGCCTTGCCTGCACACACATCTATCTATTGAATAGAGGAGGAATATAAATACAGAGGAAAACTAAGAGACAAGAGTATGATATCTAGAAATCACACCCCATTTTTAATAAAAATTCTATAAAATAACCACCTTCGTAAGCCGGTCTAAGTGGCTCTGTTACAATATCAAAGGTATTGGTTTTTTGGAAAAGAGAGATATGAAATGTGAAGCTGCACCGGAAAAAGAAGAAGTGAACGTATTCAAAAAAATCTTCTCTTTCATAACGCATATTTTACTTTACTTTTGATACTTTTGTTTGAGTATCAGATATATGTACATATATTTAAGCTTGCATACACTTGCATTTTTTTCTGAATGTATTTTCTATCTGAATATTTTTTTTTCATGCTCACTTTGCATGATGCAAGACAGTGTGCACGTGCAAAGAAGAAAAAAAAAATGTATAAAGCTTAAAGATTCTATGAGGCTTCTCATGTTTTCCTTTTATGCTTTATCTATTTTTTTCTTGAGAAATTGAGAAAAATTGTCATTCATTTCAAGTTTTTTCATCTACTTCCTCATGAATCTTCTTTTTCCTTTTTAGTCGCGGTTGGTTTAGTTTCCCTTTTCTATTTGCTTAACGTATCTGTTTTTTTTGCTTATTTTTGTATATTTCCCAACACTTTTTTTAAAAAAAGAGAAAATGCAAGGACAGGACAGTAGTGAAAGAGACAGAGATGGAATGGGACGTCACCCTACCTATATCTCTTATATATACCTATATGCATCGACATATTATCTGTATTTTTTTACATGTAAAACCTTAAAAAACGAATGCTCTTTTACTTTTTTTTCTTCTCCCGATAGCGTACATTTTCTCTTGAGTGCAAAGCATTATGGTACGGCTTGTTTGTTTGTTTTTTTTATTTTAAAAAACCTCCTGTTTTTCTGCATTCCCTATTACAAATCTACTTTCATCTTACATACGTACATGTTTTCTCCGTGAGAAAGTATAAAGTACACAAAAAAACAGAGACAGACAGCACGCTACACTACACTGCAGGATAAATATTTCTGTCTTTTTTTCCAAGTATTTATTTTCTTCTCTGTTTACTTTTTATCGCGACAGTGTAGTATGTGGCGTGTGTGTGGTGAGAACTTTTGTGTGATTGCGTTGTATGTATACACTACCTATTACATATCTACTTCCAAGAAGAAAAAAAACTAAAGTATACGCTTTCATTTCACCTTCAATATCTACAAACGAAACGTTTTAGAAGAAAAAGAGGTATGAAAGAAGGAAGAAAAAACGGTGTGTTTTCTTGAAATCAAGCAAAAAAAAGAAACTCATGTCATTGCTTACCAGCCCAAGAAGAGAGAAAAAAGTGCACATATAAGCTTCTCTTTTTTTTCTCTCCCTGGTTTTAAGAGCATTTCATTCATTCATAAGAATTACGTGCCATTACCAATTGTCGCTTGCATTCAATGTCTTTTTTTACGAGATTGCTGACAGCGTAAGAAGAAAATATATTCTTTTTTTCTTCTTAGTGACAAACCAGATGGAATAAGTCTTGTCGACTAGAGAGAGAGGGAAGGGAGAAGAGAAAGTTGGTTGGAGAAAAGATAAAATAGACAATGAAGAGCATTGTACACCTATACCACACACCATGCCATCATGCCACGCAACACACGTGTATATGTACATATTTATATCCATTCAAGTAGAAACCATACGGGACTTTCTATCCATATTAGATTTAATAATAATGATAGCAGTCTGCAGCAAAAAAAATGTGTAGTACTGCGATATCATCATCATCATCATCATCACTTTTATTATAAATAATATAGCCAGTAAAACGACTACGCAGAAAATTGGGATGTACACCGTGTGCACGCATTCAACTCTAATAATAAAAAAAATAAAGAGTACTAGAGAAGTAAAGCACCTATTGTGCATTGCATCAGGAAGAAAATAAAAAGGAGAAATGAAAAATTAGACAGGAGGAATGGCAATTTTGGTATGCTTCTTATTATTTTCCCTCTTATTTTCCCTTTTTTTGCTGGTTATGCTCTAAAATAATGAAAATATCTACACGAATATGTTTTTTGGTTTTTTCGTGCGTGTGCCAGCCAGGCCAAGGGTGTGTATGTAGCGTATCGTTTATGGAAAGCTGAGCGAAAGATACGATATTCATTTTAAAAAAAAAGAAAGATGTGCTACCTTCTATAGAAAAAAAGGAGACGACTAAATACGTTTGAATGGAAGATACACATATTTTTTCCATTTTTTTTGTTTGCTTTTTGACGTTTATTTAGCAGAATGTTAAAAGGGCACGTAATCTTTATATCTTTGAGCGAGTGAGTGGAGTACTATAAATACAAATAATAAAATCAACCTGAGCAGAGTTTTAGGAGAGAATGGGGAACGTGGCTTTCACTTGCTATCTCTTAAAAGAAGAAGAGAGGCAGGACGAGTCAAGTGTTGTGGATGCTGCTAAAGCTACTCCATTCCACTCCACTTTTTTTTCTCTTCTTCCTTCCTATTTTTCTTGGATGTGTAGGTTTATATCATAGAAAGATTTTTTTTGTCAGAGAGATGGAAATCCTATATGATATACATAAACTTTATACTCTTGGTCGCCTCGTTGTGTGGTAGTAGTATTAAGAAATGTGTACGGTTATATATTTTTGAGAAAGATGAGTTGACAAGATAGAGAATCTAAAACATGCATGGCCCTTCTAGATAAGAGGGGAAGCTAATACAATACATAATGTACGTAGTAAGCCACATTTACCAAGACAATGACAAGACAAGAGTGGCAGGAGCATGCCACCACCACCACCACATCACCAAATGTATTATAGAAGAACAGGCTTCCAATATAAGTTTACTATGAGGATAGTCTTCTTTGGAAGAAAAAAAAAGAATAGAATAGTAAGAAGAAGACATAATAATAATAAACGTGCAAGCAAAGTATAATTTTATACGCTATCTGTGTTGATGGCTTATGATTCCGTACGGGAATCAGGATATGATGAGATGGGACTATAACGCAAACCCACACACAGATAGATACCACTACTCACTGATGATGTTGATGATAATGATAAGTTAGTTGTAGCAAAAAAGAAAGTTTTTTCCTTTTGCCTACTTACATTCTCTTACACACGTAGTAGTAGAAACACAAGCTGATATCATTTTCTTGTTTGGAAGCAAGAAGAGGACCAGGCAAGTGAGCAAGAAGTTGAAGAAGTAGTACGTGAAGAATAAATGAAGATCTCAAAAGACATAAGACATAACCATAAAAAGGTAACTCATCATATCACAAGGATCACTCGAGACAGGAGTCATCTCATCAGCATCAGGAACTCTAGACTTTGTCGTTATGAAGTCATGGATGGATAGACGCGACAAGGAAAAAAATGTGACAAGGCACACATAACAAAAGTAGATAAGTACACATAGACACACACAGACAGAGAGAGAGAAGGAACAAGAAAGGGACATTAGCATATTGTACAAGAAATGTTACGAATGGGATTTTCACAAAGGGACTTTACACGTCTGCAGTGTAGAAACGAGGTAAATAGCAAAGGGTCAACTTGACAAGACAGCGGATAGAAATAATATCATGCCGTGGTAGAAGGACCGTCGTCGTTGTCGGCATTGCTTGTGTGTGTATTCGAATGGTCGGCTATTTTGAATGCATTGGATTGTATTTCAAGTTGCTAGAAGCTTATTGTCTATGTGGGTATAAAAGCCGAAAGGATTTTTCTCATTGTGTAGCAGCCGCAGCAGCAGAGGCTGTACGTACGGCGTAGTAGCAGAGTAAAATAGAAAATAAAGTCACCATGAAGTCTGACATCTTTTACAGTGTACTACTATCAAAGTGTTCCCGTTCCCATCCTTTTTTAAATATTTTATGGACATCAAGTAAAAAAACTGTTATAATGATGACATGGCTCGTGCATTTAGTAGAAATTGTAGTCCTATTATTACTCCAACTTTTACAGATTCTTTCGACTTTTTTTCAACATTGATGATTATGTCAATGATATAATGATATGATAACGTAACAAACACCACCACTGAATGAATTATCACCGAGCACGCGAAGCATACATACATGCATATTATTTTGTGGAAACGAAACGTGCAACAATACTTGCTTAGTCAACCAAGCTACTACGAGTAGTAAAGTTCTATACGTTTTTTCCTTTTCAACTCCAGCCGCCATCATAATAACAATTCTAAACCAATTAGGCCATTCATTCTTCAAATCCTCTTGAAAAGATATATATTTTTTATAGCATCTAAAAAAAGTATATATTTTGATATGCATATATACTGGAATGGTGAAATAGGTAAAGGCATAAAAATAAATACCTACTTTAGTCCACGAACCTTTACCATCAACAGTCGTCAGTCAGACCTTTTTACTCTTTTCTTCCCAAACCTCTTCTTCTTCTTTTCTCCTGTCTCCTACCACCACGACCGTCATTATAATCCTTTACCTCTTTCAACTCTTTTTTTTATATATAATTCCGTTACGAAAAGTCCCCGTGAAACGGTGTGGTGGTAGTGGAAGTAGTAGTAGTAATAATGATAGCAATAATCGAGCCTACTACTGTGTCTTTCTTTCCTTCTTTCACAACGCTTTTTTTTGTTCTTGCCTTCTTGTCTTGTCTTTTTTTTCTATTCATGCTGTGTGCATTGTCAAGTCCACTCACGTGGCCCTCTTCTCTTTTTATTATTCAACTGAGCAGTAATAATATTTAATGCATATTATAATCTTCTTTTTATTCAACTATACTCCCTTGCTCTCTTTCTTCCATGCATATTTAATTTTTTTTTTACTTGGCTCATGGCTCATCATCATCATCATCATCTTTTTCCACCAACTTGCTTTACTTTTATACTATCCTGTTGTTCAGTGTCTGACTTCTTTGGACAGTTTTTTTTATTTCAAAGAAAACTAGCACTGCGAAAACAAGATGTGAATCACAAAAACACTACTACTACATAGTGCAATGAATGCCTTTTCTGTTAATACTTTATGCATATGCATAAACAGTAAATTATATTGATTTACATATCAGCATAGTCATGTTTCTCTTTTCATCTGTCCAGAATTTATAGCTGGTGTAGTATAAGTGGAGTTTACACATACATATTTTTTTTTTATCTTCGTTACTGCTTTTTACATGATATACCTACAAAAAAAAGGATGAAAAGGCGCAAACAATAATAATTTACTTGCTTTTACTACTGGCTGAATGAATACTTATAATCGTAAACAGATATGTACTTTCTCTCTATTATCGCATCACTAAAGAACAGGACTTTTTTTTATATGCTAGCTAACACAGTGCTATACAACCTTGTTCTTTATTCAACACTGGAAAAAAAAATTTGCATGGCTTCTTTCCACCCTTTTTGCCCAACCGTGCATGCTTTTTTCCCCTTCTTTTTCATTCCACTCGCCATCATCATCACTTTCAACACTTTTAGCTTTTTTTACATAAAAAATCTGTGAAAATCAAAGAAAATAAGGAAAATCTAGTTTTCTAGTGATCTCAACCGTTTTTCCTAGTCTCGATTTCGTTAAAAAGCAAAATGTTGTCGTGCTCGACGTGTACGTACAATTGACGACGACGACGACGACAGCAAAAGCAGCAGCAGCATTACTACAAGAAGTAATAATACGACATGTCTCTCTCTCTCTACATCCAACCACACACAGCATTTTCACGCTTGCATGCATATTGAATATTATGGAAAAGGACTACAAAGGGGAAAAAAGAGGAGAAAGATTTTATGCACAACTTATCACCAGAGATGAAGCAGTAGTAGTAGTAACGCTTTCATGCAAAGCAAGCCTAGCAGATCCACTTCTTTTACAAAAAAAAGAAAGAATGTGTTTGAGTTTTTAAGAAGACGACTGACTTGTGCCGTTATGCAAGATGATGATGATGATGATGGCAATGAGGACGATCATGATGATGATAATAATGGAGAATAGAATAAGCCACTTTACTTGGGTCTATGCAAAGTGGAAGTATTATATAACTCGTATATATGCATTTCTACATTTTACACGTAGAAAAGGAACGCTTCTACAATGCAAATTTTTTTCAAATGACTTCATCCCCGTAATATTCTCCATTCAATATAATATAGGTAATATTACAGGCGTGCAAAATACATGCATATCCACTTTCTCTCTCTCTCTATTCTCTTTATTTCCACGTATTTTCCATATCGGTGGTCCTCTTGTGTGACTTTCTTCGTAACACTCTCTCTCAACTTTTCTTTATTCTTATTACCTCCAATTCCAATTCAGGATTTTTTTTGTGCTGGAGGAAAATACATGCCACACTTATTTACAGCATCACATCACACATACAAACACACAACCTCTGCCACCGCCGCCACCATGATCATCATCGTTGTCATTATGACGAGAGCAGGACCAGACCAACATCATAAGCACCAGCAGCAGTTTCATCTCATTCAAGATGATGATGATCGCAGAGTGTAGTGATGATGATGATGATGATGATGTGGTATTATTATTACTTTTTTTCCAGAGTAAGCAAGCACGAAAAGGCGATATATAGTGTGGTTGACGATGCGTGCGTGTGAAGGAAAGTATTTTCTCGGGCAAAAGTGTGTAATAATAATAACTTTAACGTATTTTCATTGCCACACACAATGCCACAAAAGTGTCCTATCTACATCTAAATATGGATACATTTTTAGTTTTTTTTGTATGTGTTTACACACAAGGACACGAGGAATGGAAAGCATGATGCGATGCGGATATTTTTTTTGTGCTGGAGTGTTGGTTGGTATCTTCTGTTCTTCAATTACATACATATT
>JAHZMZ010003700.1:0-17372 GCA_027743805.1 Lepidocyrtoides sp. E14 | reverse complement strand
AACATGTTAGAATTCTCTTTGCATTTTGATGATTTCGTACAAATTTGATTACATACTCAACATTGCTTTTCTACAAATAAAATAAATTTAATGGAAAATGAGTATGTATAATGGAAATTTACAAAATTTTATCACAGCAGCGCAGTGTAGTGGATAGTTGGTTGAGTTTATTTAGTTACAATTATTGTAATCAACAACTTAATTAAGAAAATAATTATGGTGGGTTTTCCAGCAAGTACTTTAATGACTATTTTCCTTTTGACGAACCCAACAGAAGTCAAAATCATCCAAAGTTTGTTCAAGCAGTTTGATAGGCAAACACCACATGTTCTTTAACTAAACAACATATATTGCCAAACAAACATAATTACGTGACAGGACAATAAACAGCAGAACCCAATATAACAAAATGTGTAATCTAAAAGAACCCAAACTTCTTGTTTGCAGATGGAAAAAAGAGTTGAAAAAATAATAGCAAATTAATATATGAGTTTAGTAACTTGTAACTGGTCTGTAGTTCATGTGCCAATAATAAAAAATAAGTAAAAAAACCTTTGCTATTAACCATGTCCTTCCTAAAAGTAGTGACTCTGTCACTGTAGCTGATGGGATGACCATGTACGATGTATGTACGTTAAACTGAAATATTATGGAGCGTTAAAATAGATTTGTATTTTCTTCAGAGGAGAAACTTTTGCAAAAATACTAAAAAGTGATACAAACCCCTATCTACCACATGCTTACTTTTTACGGCTGAATTATCGCAAATGAAAACAGTTAATGGAATATGATGCATGATAGTAAGTATCTCTGGCTGGACACAAGGTTTTTTCAGTCAACCCAGCATGAAAAGAGTTTACGAGTTGAGAATACACGAGAAAATATACTTTGAGAAATTCTCGGAAAACATAATCATGATAATGCAAAGTGCAGACCAAAATAGACGCCACGCCACATACCTAACATGCTATACTCTTTTTTTCTATACCAAGATTTACTTTTTTGGATACTTGCGTGAACCTACTAAAACAGAAGAGAAACTATACAACTCACAAACATACAGCCCCATTATCGAATGAGCACAAGGCTCATTCTACACAATCAAAAGTTTCGTAAAATTACTCTCTAATGCAATACCACAGAAGGGAAATAACTTTTCTAAGGAAAATTGCCATCATCGATAAGACTCATTCTGTATACAATGTCTCGTTTCATATATACTTTTTTCATATTTACCCATACCTACATATATACCTAAATGAAACTCAATGTTCACAGAAATATGATGGCAGTAGTATATACCTAGTATCATCGCTACTATCAGCCGTACCAGCGTCATGCTATAATTCCATCTCCAGCTAAATACAAGTTACAACGACTGAAGACAATGCAACAAACTTTTTTTCAGTGGTGATGATGGTACTAGGAGACTGTTTCGTTTTCCCTCTCGAACCACAAGTGCACAGAAGCAACGGATGCTGAGGTAATACTAGTACTACATCTAGGGTGTTGTTGTAGTCTATAATGTGGTTTCCTTTAGTTTTTTTTTCTTCTGTTTTTATTGGCATGCTTATGTGTGTTCACTGACATGGACATTTTATATGTTTAGCAAAGACAGAGTGAAAGTCTCAAAGTCGGTCGGACCATGGACTTTTTTTCTCCTCCTTGTGTGTATCCAGGCTAGACGCGACTTTTCGCCATAATAGCATAATATCTTATATCTATTGTTTTACTACTACTGTACTCTTTCCGTCTTAAACAGCGGCATATAGGTGGAATATGATACAGCTTTGGCTTTACGAAAAATTTCTCTCTGTGGATGTTCCATTTTCTATCTTCTATTTTCAAGATAACTGAACAGTTTGAGGCTAAGCCATAAAAACCCCATAATGCTGCATCATTTATCTACGCTCAAAACATGCTTTACACTGTAAAACGGGACTTGAATGAGTCGACCGGTATATTAAAAATATAATACGCTCTTGATAGTTGTGATGGTGGTGCAAATAAATGCAGTACCCTTCCGTGCGCCACCCACATAAAATATTCTATGAGGAAGGTGGATACTTTGTTACCAAAAAGCATAATATGCAGAGACATGTTTTTTTTCTCAGGGAAAACATAAATATTCGCAACCAACCATGTATAGTCAACTACTTAAAATTAGCTGTTAGCAAGAAAATGAAGGTCTGTGATGACATAAAATAGTGTTCTACTTGCCTATTTATTACATGAATATCTCCAGGCATCACGAAATTGTTTCAAAAACGTTTTCTGCTTGCTACACTGTACCGGTACCCTTTAATAGCTCTGGAAATAATCGAGCAACTTTTATTGAAAATCGTTATCATGAGGTTAATGGATAGCACACAAAACCACAACGTATCTTTTGGTTCCTCTGTTATTACGGCTTTAGTTTTAATACGGCACAATAGGAAAAAATGTATTACAAAGTCACGCTATAAAAATTTTTGCAAGCGTACATGTGGTGAAACTCATAAAACTTTGTAAACCAAAGAAAAAGTAATGTCGACAAAGTTGATTATCATTGGTAGAAAAAAATTCATTTGTGAAAGTAATTCCAAGGTTGAACCGACAATAGCTATCAATACGCCAAGAGATACGAACGGTGAGGGAAGTACAAAGAAAAAGACTTTGAACAAGATAATAAATTAAATCGACCATGTCTTCTAACAATCCACCATGAATATAGACTTTGAGATGTATAACACTCACATGACACATTTTTGTAGATTATATACCCTATCCCCGTGCCTAGTTGTTATTCTTTAATTAATTTTTACCGAATCTCTACCAAAAACTGCTTTATTTTGGGATTCATAAAGCATAATTCCTTGTGCCTAACCATGGATAATAGGATGATGTATTGCTTAAACTCAAAGTGAGAAAATTAACGTACCACTGCACGCAAAACTTCTTTTTTTTTGCTCTACTTTTCTAATAGCAGAAAGTTTACTTGCGCTTGATGCGATGAAGTATATATTTGACATTATACCATAAAAAAAAGTCTGTATATATTTGCATCTTTTATTCTGAACCGACTTTTTCACTTAATTTCCTTGTCAGGATGAAAACTCTTCTTTTGAGACGTTTCCCTAATTGCGGAATCCACCACTATACCACCGCACTATCATAGATAGTAACGAAGGCTTTAGACAAAAATGCATATCGAGACTCTATATCATTACTGCGCCGTATGATCCTATATGCGTTAATCTTTTCCAAGAAGACGGAAGTACAGAGACACAAGCAGACTTTCATTAAGTTTGCCATATTAAAATTATTGTTCTCCAGGAAGAGACATGTCTCTCCATGTAAATATACACAGTGAGAACACTGAGAACAGTGATTTGTAAAGGTAGGCAACTTTCTAAATCATCGGGTGTAAGAGCCATCATTATGAATACATATTCACAAGTTGAGCAGCGCGACTTAATGTCACAGACAATTTTCGCTGTGCTGTGTGAGAGAAAAGGATGTGACGCAAACAGCTAGATGAATATCATGTTGAGAATAGAAATGAGTTATTCCTTTCTCACTAAAGCCTGCCAGACAAAGATTACAGCAAGTCTTATACGTAGCTGTCGGAAAAAAAGTTGGGATGTGAGAGAGCAATGTTGTAGATATACGTGCACAATTTATAGGGTGAAGAAGAAATGGAATATAGTGTGATTATGCAGAGAAGTGGGGAGTATACAATAGGGAATCAACTCTTTTTGTGTTGAGTGAGATTATGTCTATTCATAGAGAACGGACAGGCGGAAAGACTTCCTGAGACAATGATGTGTGCGACACTTTTACATATTTCTGCCCGACCAACAATAATTATTTCAAGAAGACTGTCAAGTATAAAATCTGGGCTGTTTTTCTATGATATTCATATCATCATCATTTTTATCTAGTTTCCATTTCGCACTAGATAAACTCCAAGTAGCCAGCATTAGCTCGAGAATAGTTTGACTTGGCATGACATCCTCATTATAATTATGTGAACGTTAATTATTTTTTTACAAAGATATATGTTTTGGGGAGTAAAGTACATACATAGAATATCATTAGTATTTGATTTGTGTGACCTCATTTTCTACTGTCTGCACACAATTCATTGTTTTTATACAATGCCTCTTCTTTGTCAGTTTGGCAAATTGGAATTGTTTGTATGAGGCATTGACTGTGTTGTTTATTTACTACCTATACAACTACTCGTCCTTGTGTACACTCCAAATTGCCAAAGTTCTTAATTACAGACTAATTAATTTGCTTGCTATTATAATTGGACTAATAGAAACTTAATTGGATTTCCACGACGTATTTGTGCTGATAGCTACTCAAACAGTGCAGAATGTATATTTACGGGCATATAATGCGGTAAGTCATTAACAGATTGAATGTGTTTCATTCGAACATGAGCCATGTGCCATGTGACTTTAATATGACAGTTCCGCAAAGTATTTTATTTTTACTCATGTTCAATAACTTTCACTCGCATTCCATTTACTCAGTGATATGTATTTCTGTTCGCACATACGAAGCAGTTTAAATGCTTTTTATTTGCTTTAATCTTTGATTTGAGAAATTCATCTTTTCTATTGTAATTTCCCGCCACTACCAGTCACTTTCCTCAAGACAAGAAAAACTAAAAATGGGAATGATAAACTGAAGCCAGAAAATGCTGACAGAAATTCATTTAAATGGAGGCATTAAACGTCTTTTTACATGGGACAGTAGGCGGGTCTTGTGATTCGGAAAAAATTGGTAAAGAAATGAAATAAATTCCTCTGTCATCCCCTTTTCTTTAGCCAACCCATAGAAAACCACCGTTTGATGTGTAGCGAGCGGCAGCAGTTTAGTGTGGTGATGTGACACATGAGATAGGGTGATATTTTCAATTTATAACAACCATATGGAGCGTGAATACATTATGATGATTATAAACGGAGACTCAATGCCGCTTTTTCAATTCAGCTCAACAACCCGTCCCACGTTCTTTCCATGATATTTCTTTTGCTTCTTTCATGTTTTAATACGCGCTATATACAATTTACAATATGGAGTATAATAGTAAAAATAATATCAAAAGGCACATGACTTTACATCACGAAAGCTACTTCCAAAAATTGCGAAATTCACCCTAAATATTCAATTTTTCAGATGAAGAAAAACGCAGACTTTCACCAGCAGAAGTAGCTTTTTCCGCAAGAAAAGTTGATTTAAATTCAAGAGCCCTTGTAAAAAACAAGTACATATATGAAACAGGTATGCATGCGTGCAATATAGCATACACTACACATAAGCCATACTATTTTCGCCTTTTTATGTTAGCCTCAGCGGACTATTACTATAGCTTTGTAAAAATGATTTTTGTATCTGTAAATGTAAGCCTCACAGAATTGCTGGAAAACTGAAAAAAGCAGTTCATGGAATCAGCAACGTCAGCAATGTCTCACGACAAGATATGTAAAAAATGAAACACATTCAACGAGAAATATGCTTAGAATGGCATAAATGTGTGCATTCACAAATACACAATATCAGTGTTTGTAGACGTAAACACGGTATTTTCTGTATGTGTGTATGCTGCTGCTACTACACCATCATCTCTTACAGCATTACAGTTTGAGTGAGTGAGTGAGTAGGTTCCAGTATCTTGCAAACTTTTTGGGACTATACACAGCGAGTCATAAAAATGTTTGTTGCTTTTTCCTTGTTCTGTTCGGCTATCAGTAAGACGAGCATTTAGTTATATGCATCTACAATGTAGTTATCTATAAACATTATTCAACATTCCACGCGGTAAACACATTCCCACTTTTTTTTTCTTTTTACTTGGTGAAGAAAAAGTGTATGTTGAAGCAAATGCCTCCTGCTGAATTTCAATTTTGTTGCCAGCCGTGTCCCATTACTGCTACCACAGTGGAAGCCCCAAAAGGCGATTACCTCAAGCACGTGAAAGTTCTACATCGACGTAATGCTACTTTCCCTACACATAAATATCTATATAGTATGAATAATTCGAGAAATGTACAACAGGAAATATTTATTTGTGGCACGGAGAAATAATATGGCGGTTGTACATGCACATTCGTTACACACAAATGCTTGGACCTTTATTTTCTTTTTGTTCCAAAGTAAAAGTGTGAAAATATCCTCAAGAAAGTGTGTTTTGATTTGAACGGCTGTTGTTATTTTATCGTTTTTGCTATGTCTATCATTTTATTCGAATTCGCCCGAGAAAATTTGCTTTCTCTTTCTACCAGCAATAAAATGTAACATTCCTTCACGACATTTTTTTCGTTTCGAAAGGAAAAGAAGAAATGGTATACATTTTATGCATGTGCTTTGTATTCCGAAATAGATGTTGACAGCAGAACGACAACGGGCTGATTGCTGATAACTACTGCCAACATTTCTCAAGAATTTCAGACGGAAATGGTCTTGTTCTCGCAATACTACTTTGGTATATAATGCATTTTACATATATACGTTGCTTGGTGGTCATCAGTCACGAACGAACGAACGGCATATTATACATAGTTGCCGACGCTTGTCTGGTCAGTGGAAAAGTTCTGTATTAGATTTGCCGAGTAACAATGGTGGTGTTATAATTTGTCGTTGTAGTAGTCCAAGTAAAAAACGAACTTTTTCATGTTCCAATTACTCGGAGAAAGTATTATTATTATTATGGTTATTATCTGTTGCTACTATAATAATATAATAGCAAAATAATAATAATAATAATAATAGTAATAGTTGTATTACACAATTCTTATCATTTTTGTTCGCTACCTTGTTATAATGTTGTCAAGTCATGTCCGAAAAAAACTATCCGCTAGATAGACGTAATGGTACACACACACACGGCAACGCGTATATGAATAAAACTATTATAGTAAAAGAATTTTTTTATATTCTCTTATATTGTGCATTGATAAACACTTTACCACGTTGCATGTTGTATTGAAAGTAGATTTTTATGCCTATTAGATCGTTATAGTTGCTCATTCTCAGAGTTTCATGGCTGTGAGTGTGAAAGAAATTGAAATACAGAATCTGAAGTTGTCGTCGGATCATCATAACAGTAATGCTGAAAGTATGCCGTCATCATCATACAACATAAAAAGCCTTGTTTTTTTCATTTCACAAAGTGTCTAAGCAAAGGAAGAAAGGAACGATCCAGCCCAGCCAGCCACCCACCAAAGCAATATATTTATTACAGAACAGAGAAAAATGCTGTGTGGTTGCGTGCCTATGTCCCCGTGAAACTTCTCTTCCCACCCGACAACTAATGCGACAACCGGGACACAAAAAAATGTATAAAAAGGAAAATTCTTTTCAAGTCTCCAAGAAATTGTGGTAAATTGTTGAGGCAGGAGGAGGTCTATTTTGTACGTGTACTATATATTGTGAGCTTGTGGTGGTTAGTCTAACACAGGGAATAACAAAAATGTGTGGATACCTACCTTTCTTTTCATCTACACGGCATAAATACAATGTCTTTTACATATTGTACCAGCCAAAAAACCTGCTCTATATTTATGCAGCGTTTTACTCGCCTCAACACTTTCAAGTTGAAAGTGGATTGGATACGCTGAAACAATATTATGGTGGTAGCTAGCTGGGTAGGAGGAGTAGATTTGTTGAGAAAATTGAGGAAACCTTTTTGATGATCACACAAATTGGGAGACGGTAGTAAGTCGGTGGAAACAGTAATTGATCAAAGGAGAAACTTTAGAGTTTACACGTTGGTAACATCATCGCATGCAATGGAGAAAGTCAAACTTGTCCTACGTGGCAATGTCAATTGTAAAGAATGCTGCTTTGCTAAAGTTACTAACCAAGGCCACATTTGGCACACCATGTACTTAAATGTCTTGTGTCTATACCAAAAAACAGTGTTGTTGCTTTACCTTGGAAAAGACTGCAAGCAGTGACACCAAGAAAGACAGTTGTGGTGTAATTTTCTACACGACATGCAATGATGACCTCCTCCCGGTAGGTCTTTTCTTTTGGCACTTGCACATAGACGAACAAAGTTAAAGTGATTGTCTTTTATAGTATAACTGAATTAGCAGATCAAGGCCATAACGATTGGAGTGTGACCTCTGTGCATATTTTATTCATATAGCGTGACCATCGTTAACGTCATAGTATCTGATGCTCAGAGCAGCAAACGACTAAGGTTGGAGCACCTGGTGCCTTGTACATTACTTTCATAAAGTACATAATTAAATTACTAAAAAAAGCAAATATTTGAGAATGCTTTTTGTTTTTTGCATAAGACAGTAAAACAATTTTAAAGTATCCCAGACATAATGTTTCGTACAGAGTTTCAAAATTTCAGAGCAAATTATCGACAACTAAAATGTATGGCGAAGTTTTATTCTTGCGATGATGATGATGTAACTACTCACAGTACCATCTATCTACCATTCCTTGAAAATAAGACTGATGATAATGTAAAAGAAATATTGATTATGGTCTTATCTAGTGGTGGTGGCTGGTATGGTGAAAGCTGAGAAAATGATTATGGAGTTGCAAGGACGTTACATAGCATAGATACCAACATGATTCCAAAAGAGTTATTATTATGAACAAACAAGATAGAAGCAAGCTCTGATGTCTCATATTTAAGGTAGAGGAGTTAGCAGAGAGCACAGTATATAAAACAAGGTTATGCATCATGTTTACACATTATCCAATTATCAATAATCCAATCTTTTTCAAGTCTCCAGTGGTAGGTTCTCCAAAACGTATGGCAGTTTCGGAGGCCAGATAGGTAGATGCATAAAACAAGTCATTAAGTAAATAGGCACTTTATATAGGTTCGTGTATAGAGGAGACTAATACTATAATAGACATGTGAAACTGTATAATATTATGAAAAAATATCCACGTTCATTTCTTTAAGCATTGCTTTTGACATGCCAGCTCGCATCATTATTATTACTACCTGTTTTCCTATTATTTACAAAATTACTTTCATACACAAACATGAAAGAAGGTAACGTGTTTAAATTCAACCACCTTACCATGGCCATACTCAACATGACAAGTTTAATTTTGGAGAACCACGAAAGATACCATACAGTGTAAATTGGCTTCCTTGGTTTGAGATAAAAGTAATAGGAAGAAATTCCATTCAACATGCAAGCATCTGCGGAAGTCCCCATTGACAAAACTTTCTAAGCATACTTCCCATCTTCTTTAATCATCATCATCATCACGAACCACGACAATAAAAGCAGCAGACACATCGAATTGCTTCAGTCTTTCTCTCTGTTCCCTACTCGTAGAAGAGGAGAGAGAAAGGGCTTTCACCTTTTTCCCTCGTGTGAATCGATAAGAATGTAAAATGAAGTGTGGTGAGATGACGTGGCTTTTTACCTTTTCTTTTCTCACTGGCATAGTTTCATCCTCCATGTTTGCTTTATCTATTTACTCCATTACTGTGTGGTGGAAGTATGCAACGTTTGCTTTGTTTTGTTATTAGCATCATGTTATTATGTCAGTCTGTGTCCGCATAACTTAACTTGCAAATTCAAAAAGATCATCTTGTTGTCTCTCAGCGTTAGATCAGGAAATCTCAAATTTGGGCTAAAATGCAGTGAAACATACTTATCATCAAATAAAATTACTTTATGCGTCCTTTTTAAGGCCAACATCTTCGCTACATTTATACTCTTCGTTCAAAAGCCTTGAACAAGCCATTATTTGCAGTTGATGTCGAGCTATCTCCGTGAGATATCTCATCTTATTTTCTTTGTGTTTACTTATTCATGTGTAGGTATTTTGCAGAGAAATTGTAGTTTCTTTGTTGCAACAGTATAATGTATTATGATAATGTAAGCACATGTTTTAAGCCGTCATTTGTATACAGAGATTCATGAAAATATTCTCTCCGAGTTTTTATGCATGTTCTTAAACCAACATACACCACTTTTTAAAGCACCTGCGTACTATCTCAAACAACTGCAACTATTTATCACCTCCTTATGCAGTGTATTGTTAAGCGTAAAACAATACTTGATACATTTTCTATACTCCATACCATTTTTTTCCTGTCTTTACGATAAATCTGACACACTTTTTTCGATGTTTCAAGTAAAGACATAAAAAATGTATGCATTTCATTATGGCTTTAAATCAGCTTTGTATTTATTCTGTCTTGGTCTCCCGGTATTTACCCTGATCAAACTTTCTTTTGTCTTCATGCTGCTGCGATTCAGATTATTTCACAGCAGTACTGGTATTATATGCAGTTCATTTACCAGGAGACTATCTTTCTACCACTTACTGTAATGTATAAATGAATATGCGGCACTGCTGCATAGTTGAACTCACTTGATAGTTCATATAAAGTTGACATATAAGCACCTACAAAATAGTATATTATGCATATTATGCCATGCATCAAATGGGGTATCGACGCTTCATTCAATAGACGGATGAATGGTTAGATGATGATGCTACTTGGATGGTGGTCGTTCACCCAAGTGGAATATTGTGAAGAAGTGGTTGGAGATCAATCGCACATCATCTCAATATGAGTGTGATGGAGGGGGAGGGAAATCACAAAAGTAAATCTGGCCTGAATCTTTTTTTCCGTTGCTACTAACTTGAGAGGGATTCAAATGGAAGAGAGCGTCAAGTGGGAGTAATATTTTGTATAAGCTACTTGGTCACGTTCAGTCATTTCACGATAACATGTTGTTATCAAACAAAACTGGAAAAATCACGCGTGTCTCTTTCTCCACAGTGTCCCAAGCTAGTCTTGTCGGCACACATGAATTCTCCTTTCTTATTGTCTCGCTTAATATCATTTTCCTTGCCGATTGTCTATGAGTAATGTGATGAGTCGTGTGTAAACAAACTTCTATTAGTATCTGGTATTTCACACACAGCGTACGTATATACACTGACACCATAATAATAATGCATAATTCTTTATCACTTCGCTGCTGGGTGGTGTATGGCATTTTACATGAATGCTATCAGTACAAAAAATCCCATAAATCTTTTTCTAGTTTATTAAATCATATAGAAATGCCTAAATTAAATTTATCTTTGTTCTTTGAAACAGAAATGCAGAATTTTTTTTTACAATCTACACTTTGAGCTGCACTGCGCACACCATGAAATTCTATATACATAGTTAACGAATAACCCAACAATACATTACAGTATTAAATTCGTGCCGAGTGCTTCCTTTGTGAAGTTTTGGTATATATATACCTGTTTGTGCTCCATTTCTGAGGAACTACTATAATATAATAAGTAAATATACATAATAAATAGTATTGTTTTTGCACATTATTTTGCTCATTCCTACCTACTCTCACTCACGTACACTCACAGAAAAGTTTTGTTCCCATTCTATCAGCAGGATTTTCGAATGAGCTGAGGATGCTCATCGACAAGACAAAAGTTGTTTTGTTTTAGTTGGCTTGTTTATCAGTGTATATGTCTGTGTAGGTAGCTGCTTTTGTGTAATACTTAATATCGTCTGTAGTTGAAAGCAGAGAGAGAGAGAGAGAGCTAGTACGGGTTTTTTCTCAGTGATACTGCTAATAGTTGTTGTGAATGCCGCAGATGCAAGGGTGTCTGCCAAAGTCAAAAAGTCTTTCACGTTGTTCTGCTTGCTTAGGTGTATCGTCAACATCCTACCGTTTCAATATGTATGTATAATATACTTTCTCTTTTCCTGTGTACTATTATTCATTAAAAGTTTTATGTGTGATCATGTGTGCGTTTGCGTTTGTGGAAATGTAATATCCGAAATTCTTTTACCCTTTAGAACGCTTTCTCTATCTCTCTCTCTCTCTCTCTCATCTCCCTTTGGGAACAGCGCGCAGACGGCTCCCTTGTTGGTATTCATTCTTTTCACTCTACAAATAACTAACACAGAATCAGCAGATGTAAAAGGGCTATTCACATTTACGGGCTTGGTAGGAAACAAAATCATCAACAACAAGAGCCAACTTTTTAATGGACTAGTGAACTCCCATTGCTCTCAAAACAATGAGAATTTGAGAAGAGCATCATGAAAAGCCAAAAGCCACATAGTATGGATCTGTATTATTTTTTTGTATTGCTTTGTGAGTTTGCATGTCAGTAAGCTTACCAACCAGCTGCTTCTTGTGCTATAAAAAAATCCACTTCACCTTAATACATATTAAGGCATTTTCATTTTTGCAATAACTATCATCATCACAGATTTAACATTGTATCATTTTTCTCGATGCTTGTTGATTTTTTTCACAAAGAAAAGCTTATAAAACGCTTTCGTTGTATAGTAAAACATACACGCGTGTTTTTGTACATGCTTATTTGTAGTTATTTTAGGGTTGAAGCTAAAAAGAAATGCGAAGTGAAGATACGTCGAGTGTAAATGGAAAAAGTCTTTCATCTTCATCATGAATAGATGAATGAATGGATGGGAGCAAAGAGCAAAAGAGACTTGGTAAATAAATACCGAGTAACTTTGAGGAAAAACTGCTAAACAAAACGCGAATTTAACAATAGACGCCGAAAAGCCATTAAAGCAATAAGTTACCCATTTTTACCATTCTTTTCGTGTATGCTTCAAAGGAAGGTAATGTCAAACACGAACTTTTCTACTACTACAACAACAAAGCAAGCAGGCAAGCTAATAACTGCACAGAACCTATTGATGAGGTACGTCTATTACTACCATAGCACATATCATTATTATCTGGTTACAAGAGAAAAAGTGAAAGTTCTTTACAGTGTGCTCGTATATACATGGTGCAAACAAAAACATTATGCTGATTGTAGGTACGTTTCAATTGTACAGAACTTTTTTTTATTCAATATTTATTTTGACTCTATTCTATACCACAAAAAGGTTTTCACATACCTCTCTTCACTATGCTACCTTATTGTATTGTTCGGCTGGAAAAATTCACTTCGTAAATGCGATATTGAATTAAAAATGAAAAAAGATATTTGAACGTCCATTTCCCGCATGAGTGAGTAGAGTAAAATTAAGTAGAATCTAGGGAATGGTGGTAAACATAAAAGTATTGGTTAACGAGACATGTTTATACTTCTCTCTCTTGCTTAGAGTTTGTAATGTGATTTTCATGTAATACGGTAGCTAAAATTCACTTTTGTAATTGGCTAATGAAAGTAAATGTTTATTGTAGTGGTTTGAGAGGAGAATAAAACGGGGTTTTCGTACTCTGTCAGCTTTACCAACTTGTCAAACAATGAGTTTATTAAGCTTATTAGGCTTATTAAGCTCTGCTTATACACGAGGAATTTTCGTCTCAAGAGTAAACAAGACAAAATGACAATTTTAAGAAAATATTCATGCATGCGTACAATTTGACAATTTCATTGCAACATATATAGGACGATTATGTAAGCTATATTAGGTAGAATTGAATGGTAGAATGACTCGTTGGTAAAAGTAGTTCAGCAGTAGAAAGCATCCCATTTTAAAGCCATCATAATTCACAAAAATGTGTTTGCATCGGCCCAGAAAAAAACAAACTTTTATTTGCCCCTGAGCTCGCTTCCATAAAAATTGAGCGAAGTAACCAGGAAAAACAGAAATTATTTGTTCTCCCCCGCACAACTCATCTGGAATTTTTAAAAGGAAGAGTACATTTTTTACGTTTAGTATGAAATCGTAAAGACATTTTCTACTAAAAGTATAGTGAAAAAGTCTAGCATTCATTTTCACTGCAAAGTGCAAACAAAGTACATCGGGAAAACTTTTTCATTCCCTCTCTAGAGTAGCAGTATTTTACTTTTTTTGTGCTCAAAATATTCAACTTTAAGCCCACGTAGTGTACTCTAGGAAGAAAAATACTTTGTGTCTGTACGTTTTCTCCAGCTTTATGGCCCTTTCCCAAAGGTACTACAGCAGAGAAGAGAGTGGAGAGATATGAATCTAAAAAATTGGCACTTTCTCACACATGCTACACTTTTTTTTCTCTCCTTTTCGCACAAGTCATCATCGTGAAAGCAGTGAAAGTGGAAGCAACAGCAAACCCAGCACCGAGCTCTACAGAATCGGTGCATGCCCTTTTTACTTAAATTTGTAGATGCAATGAGTACATGCTTATGAAGAAGTGTTCCACATAAACTGTACTTTCACTTCAAGAGGGCGTAAAAGGAATGCAAACTGTATAGAGCGTATCAGCACTTGTTCAATTCTCTCTTTCTGCTGAAACGTCAAAGTAAGGAATGCGAAGCTCTGTTGTTGAGGCAGTTGAGTGTTGAGTCGCAAGTGTCGACTTTTGCATGCATGTAATATATGGATACTCTACGTATAGTAGTATGTGATAAATATACCCATGCTTCCTTTTCTCTTCTTTTTCTCATTCATTTTCTCCATTTTTATAAGAATGAAAGTTTATCAGAAACGATGAAACAGCAGTAAGAAAGCAGTAGGCAAGTATTATGTTGGACCGGACCAGTGCCGTATAAAAAGCGAGGAACGTAACGTATATCCGCAAACAACTATGATGGTGCAGAAGACGATGGTGGTTGTGGTGGTGGCAGCTGAAGAGATCTACTTGGTACATTGTTATTAAATTTTCGACAAACCTGCTTTTCTTCCTCTTTTCCATTCTGCACTGGCTCAATAAGATCCTTACGACGAGACTTGACGAGTTTTTTCCCCCAGCTTTTCCCATTGTATTGTTTTACGAACTTAATAATATTGGTTGTGGATATACTATAATATATCTTGTTGTACCAGTATGTCCCATTCGAATATTTGGCTTTTTAATACAAATCTAGCCCATAACCGACAACAACGTGCTGCGCTGAATGGCATAAAATGTGACTATATGTATTTATATATCATCCCATAATGCAGTACACATATGGCCTGAGTGGCGGAGAAAGTATTTTTAGCGATTTCCGTTGGTTGGTGGTAATAAAATGAAAATTGTTTTCTTTTCCTTTTTTTCCCCATTTCTGTATTACCTCTCTTGTTTTCTCACACGAACTGGAATAAAGAGACGTGCACTTGTAAGGAAAAGCAGCTTGGCAAAAAGAAAACAGACTCCTTGCTTCGCTGTTGCTTTCACTATGCTGCTACTGAGAAACAGGCTGAAAAAAAAACTCGAGTGCTCACCACCCTTCTTCATATTCTTCTTTTCCTTTTCAGAAAAAAACTGTTCTTTCTTTGTTCGTGTTGTAGATATTATCATAAAAGTACTGACAGAGAGACCAGAACAATAAAGGGTGCTTGTTCTAGAAGAACGTTTCTGTAAAATGTATAATTATATAAGTCATCATATATTTGAGCATATGTGGGGATAATTTATACTTCACATATCCACTCTATCCACCAACATCCAGTGAACAGCCGACGTCTCGAGAACTTTTTGAAGTGTTGTGTAAAGAAAATTAACAAAATGCGGAGAAAGTGGCAAGTGTGCGTGGGCCACAGGTTGAAACGGCTCACACACATGAGAAATTTAATTAACAATAATAACTTTTACCAGTGTGCAGAAAGAACGTGTTGCTTTGTTGGATTATTACTCAACAAATGAAAAGCTTATACTTTTCTCTTTTATCCTACACAATATATCTCAGTATCAATTACATGTATACGTGTCAGTCTGTATGCGCACAAATATACATATATAAAACTACATACCTATAATGCTTCCCCGTTGTGATGAAAAATCTAATTAAAAGTTATTCATAAACAATACGTGGTGCAGATGCTCACACAAAGACAGGTGATCCTTGGAATGGTTTGATTCAACCCTTTTTCATTCAAAATTTTGTTGTGAGATGTGAAAAGAGGATTTAAAGTGGCAAGATGACAATACCTCTACCAACAGCAAGGTTTTCAATTCCAATGTTTACCTGGCATGGTTTGTGATTTTCTTCATCTAGATTAATAAGCGAGAAATAAAACAAATAGGATCGCTTGTCACGGCACAAGGAAAGTGGCATTCAAGAAACATGGCATCGCAATCATAAACTTTCTAATAAATAACAATCTACAAGCTTTTCCTTTTATTTATCTGATTTGGTGTTATGTCTATTAGGAGTTGTCAGTTTCTCAAATACACTACATGTATTTGTCTTTCTAACATAATTTAAAGTTGACAAGTAGGAGTAAAGCAGTCAAGAAAAATGAGCACAACAAAAAAAGTCTTTTCATAGTTAAGCTGATTTTCTCACCAACTTTCGTCTGGCCTAACAAGCTGGAGACAAAAGCTTTGACTGCACGGACGGAAGGAGAAGGGAAGACAACAAATTAAAGAAAATAGAGCATGATCATGATCACAAAAAAAACTTTACCAAAAGTTAAACAAAAGCACTGTCTGCGGCAAAATAAAAAGTAAGCCAAAACAATTTGCTGTAACTCTACCTTTTCCTGTTTTCCCAGTTCATTTTGAATCTTTTGTTGTTTAGCTAGAGCGGATAAAAAGTTTTTGCACTATTCTTACTTTGTTTGTATATTGACAGAAAGGACGTGGGAGAACATAGTTAAATACATGACCTAAGCCACCTTGCCTTTTTTAGTTTAATAAATCTACGAGACTTTAGATGAATTTATAACTTCAAACATTTTTTGACATAGAATGACAAAACAAAAAAATTTGCCAAATTAATATTAATTGCTCAAAATTCGAGTCCTCATTAAAATGTTCTTTTCCACCTTAATAACCATTAGTACGTTACATGGGTCGATTACGTGATGTCCTATTAACTATTTTTTTCTCAAAATATTTGTAGCACATGCTTTCCAGGAGGGGCTTGAATTGTAGTGCAGAAAATGTGTGGAGTTCATTGCAGTGAATTTCATGCTTCATTAATCCTTTTATCTTCGCGCTACACAGCTGAATTTGCCGTAAATATATTATATATCTCTATGCGCGTATATAGTCATTGCTTAGTTGTAACCGATATGAGATGAGACCATTATTTCCAGTATTGATGGCTTACTACAATGTAGTAGTACAAACATGGACGTCTTTTCTGGCTGATGTGTGTTGTGTGTACGCATAGAAAAGAAGTTCGTTGGCTTGTCCAAAAACATCCGGAGAAGGGGAAGAAGATGAAGATAATGGCGACTTTGCAGAATGGTGCAAGTGACATTGTGAAATGTATGGATATTATTAGTAACATAAGACTGATTCGCAGTGGTGGCAGTTTCCGACGAGAAGAAACAAAAAAGCTGCCAGTCAAACTACACACTATCAATTTCAATGCTACGTTGAATGTCGTGAAGGAGTACGTCTTTTTGTGTGCATTTAAGTGATGTAGAAATCCTGTAGAGAGCTGTTCTGTGTAGCAGCTGCGCTTTGTTATTATTAGCTCGCTGCATTGCATGCAGAAGAGCTTATTATCAC
>JAHZMZ010003699.1:0-14282 GCA_027743805.1 Lepidocyrtoides sp. E14 | reverse complement strand
AAACCAAATTGCATTTTTATTTTGTCAGAAGAATATTAAATTTCATTGCGGTGAAAAATGTAGAAAATGAGAGCACGGAATAAAAGCATCATGGTAGTGAATAGTTTTACGTTTTTTTAAAGACTTGGGATCTATTTTTTTTTTGTAGTGACTGAGTCATTATTATTTTCTCTTTTGGAGCTGGAGAGGAGGAGCTTATACATAAAAATAGCTCAGGTGGTATCGAAACGGAAAAACGTGACTTATAAAGCGTCTTGAAATTGTAAACAAAATAAAATGAATAATATTTTTTGCGTGCTGGTAATAGTCCACCTATTTTGTACCTTGTTCACCTGAATAGATAAACGCGATGAAAAAAAAAATCAAATAAAATGATGGTTGCATGCAATAATAATGCAACATGCACAAAATAGAGCATTCAGGAACCTGTTTAGTTTGCTTGGTAGTTTATATGCCAATAATTATGTCGGGTTGACGACGATCATGCCGTGCGTGTGCGCCAGAAAATTAATGGGGAAAAATATAGCAATTGACAAGATAACTCAAAAGCAACAATGTGGATGGTCTCTATTGGAATAATAGACTTTTTTTTAGGTACCCTTGACCAGTACTGCGCTCATACTTCAAAACAGACCACCCCAAACAAACGTACGTGTAGAATGTAGAATATAAGTATGCTGTATGTAAGCTTATCTTAGTAGATAAGCTGGCTATCATAAATTGGTAAAATTTCTGCTAACTAGGCTCAACTCAGATTACTGTGCATTGTATTCATTTTGCCCCATAAACAATATTTTGGCATGATGAGAAACCGTTTCTTTCCATTTTAGTTTTATTTCAGCTACATTTATGCCAAGAAAGGACTAAAGTTCGACAAGTCTTTCTCAGGAAAAGAAAAGAAATATACTGTATGCATCCAAGATAATTTGTCATCTTCCCTTTTTTCCTTCACGCACACATTTCATTTCAGCAGAGAAAAGAAATGCTACTACAAAAGTAAATACTACAAAAAAGTACACATTTTTATGATTTCTTTAGCTCGTCTTTTCTTCTTCAGCCGACGAGTCTAAAATCAGGATTCTGGAACTGTCTACTTCTGCTGCTGGTCCCACTCTCACGTATCTTCTTCTTTTTTTTTCCAGAAAAAACCTCCGTTTTCTTCTGAATACAATTCTCCGTTTCCTTATTTTTCCAGCAGAAAAAAAACAGCTTAGGGGTCATCCCCACAAGTTGTTATCAACCTTGCTTATCAACCCAACCATTTTGTCCGAATCATTTTATCCAGTAGTCAATTTCTATTACGAATGACCCCAACCACTCGTCTGTTCTGTCAGCAACATAGTCTGTGTCCTGTACTTACATAAAACTCCATTCTTTTTGGCCAGACTTGGAGTGAAGACTACTGGAGAAGCAATTGCTGCTGGACAAGTTTTTTTTTTTTTATCAACTGAGCTGTTGTTGTTGTGCCTGTCCTGTGTGCGTGCGTGTGTGGTGGTGAATAAATTCTAAAAAAACTACATGCATAATAATAATAGTACATACTACTACTACTCTCCATTCTCCTCCATCATCCCCTTTCTGCCTGCTGCCATTTATTCCAGCAAGCAAAGCAAACAAACAGAACAGAACAGAACCAGGAAAAGTACAAATAGAGACCCGTTACTTTACTTTTGCTGCTATCCAAATTCCAGTACCTCTATTTTTTATTATCATCATCAACAACAACACCATCATCATCCTCCTCCTCTTCTTCTTCGTCATCCTCTTGTCTCCACAACAACAAAACTACTACTACTTTTAACCCCCTTTTTACCCTGCTACTCCAGACCAAAAGAGTCCATGATGTAAGTAGCCAGTATAATTATCTTTCACCCCTTCCGGTTTTTTAATTTCCCTGTACCACCTTGCATACCAGGGAAAGCAAATCTAAATAGTCAAGTTGTGGTACTTTATTTTGGCAGGTGGTGATTGACAAATAGTGATAACTCTGAGGAAAAATAAATGACTCATACATACATACATCAGTCGTTGCGTGGGCATCGGTGCTGCTGCTGATTCAGGTTATTCAACCAACCCTGTATAATCTCTGGAACAATTAAAACGAATAAATAAATAAAGCCGAATAAAATAAATTGCTGACAGTTGATGAGTGGGTACAGTTAGCACAAAAATAGGACACAACGCAACTTTGTGAAATGATGCGTGAAAAAACACTTTAAAGCAAGTGTGTTTATTAACCCTTTCCTTTTTTTTACCTTGCTTGCCGCATTCACCTGTGCAATTAAACTGGATTGCTGTTGTGGTAGTGGTGTGTGTGGGTGTAGTGTTTTTGGTTTTATTACCAATAAAATGCATTTTTATTACGGATCGTGAACAGGTGAATATAATTTTAAAAGCATCATCGTACAAGAAGACACAAAAAGGAAGGGTGTTAAAAACACAGTGAGAGGGTGCAAAACAATGTTCACGTACTTCATCTCAACAATGCGCAATGGTGTTTGTTTTTTTGTACTTAGAGGAAAGGTAAACAAAGCAGGAGACGGAAGATTATAATTTTAACTTATTAGTTAAATATAGCATAGCTATAGTGTAAATAATATTCACTAATTTTTTTCAAATGTTTCACATTGAAATTCTACTACTACTACTGGATAGTCTTTCTGTAAATACAACAGACTGCCTTGATAGCAAAAAGTGATTAAATTTTATATTATCTGTATAGGTGGTAACCTCGCGGTTATCTTAATGATACTTACTTATCTACTTATTATGGTGTCTGTTTATTTATCATTCCACTACATAGAATCAATATTGTTATTATTGATCTTGATTTATATTCGTAAATAATTATTTGTATGTTAGGGAGGTAGGTGGTAATTAACTAGCTAAAACCTTCCTGTGCATTTTACTGCTATTGTGCTGTTTAATTTTAAAGTAACTTGTACTTGGTAGCGTTCTCAGCAGCACAACAGTGTTCGAACATTAAAATAAAACCTTGTAAAAAAAATTCACTTGCTCTGCCAAGGTCAAGATCTAACAATAATTATTAGTACTTACTTATGAATTAGCAACAATCAATGGAATTAGGGTAAAATAAATGTGGCCAGTAGTAGTTAGAGAGTAAGACAATTTCGTGATTGTTTTTACTTTTGTGCAGTTATACCACTACTACAAGTCATAAAAGTAAAAGACATTATCAAAATATACGATAAGTAAAGCCTGTAATTATCTCATCAAAATGTACTGCAACGCAATTTTGCAAACGACAGACAACGTAACCAGCTTCACTTGCTAACAGCCTATATCGTCGTGTAGATATTAAAAAAGAGAGATAGAAAAAATACTTAATTATTAACGGTTTTATTCCTGTGGTCGTCGTTCGTTGCATTGCATTTTGGAGGATCGTCTCGTCTCCATCTATCTATTTGTACCAGAAGAGAGGCATATAATTAATCAACGAGCTACTACTATTGCTGCTTGCTGTACACCTGAACTAAAAGAATGAAGACAACTTAACACCTGCCTTTTTGCCTGGCGGAAGTACTAGTGACTACTATGAATATTTTTATCCCTAGTAATCATTCGACATTAAACATCTGCACCACTTCATTTGATAGATGATGAAGTAGTTACTTGAGTTTACTAGAAAAGAAGTTTACTTACACAAGATGTGATGCAACAGATGCAATTAAATGAGTCAGTATTCATCTGCTGCCATCATCATCATCATCATCCCAACCTCGTAAAAAAATTCTATCGATGGTAATGGTAATGACGACCATATTATAGTGGATTTTCGATAATAATTTTTTTTAGAAGAAGAATAGTAGCGTGACTAGCATGAGGAGCAATAATGGTGGCAGCAGCAGCATCATCAGCAGCAGATGATATTGGGTGATTAAAAGAGGTTACCTGTCTATTATTGAGTAAGATATAGTGGTGGTGGTGGTGGTATAACAAGAAATTATGTAAATTAGTTAGTTAGACTATACAACTGCGTCTGCTTCAGGCAGAAATATACTACTCGCTTTGTTCTTCTTCAACTTTCTGTAGTAGTAACACCAATTGAATATCATCCACTAAAAAATATTATGACGTATGGCTTATTACGACAGTGGTGCAGACACAGATGCGAAAAAAAAAAAGAAAATTAGCACCTGAACAAGATGCAGCATCACTCACACTCAGACTCACACCATACCACAGAGAACAAACGAAGAACGGGAGAACCACTTGAAAAAAAATGAATAATGAATTCCCAGTAGTTAGCAGTGTAGTCATCATCGTCAATCTGAAAAAAGACTTGCTGAGATGATGACGGTGAATGATGGTGGTGTTGAACTACAGACAGAACAGATCATGATGATTACTCTACTCTGAGATCAATGTGAATTTTCATTTATAATGGAGCAGTAGAGCTAAAAGTGGTGTGGAGTTTGTAATTTTAATTAGAAGCTCTTTAATAAAGAATAAATTATTTAAGATGAAGAGGACTGGTGGTTTTTGTGCCAAAAGCAATAATTTTTATTTGGTGGAGTAGTAGTAAAAATTATATTTAAAAAAAAATTACTAGAAAAAAATGGGCAAGGACAAGGTAAAAGTTGGGGTGAGAGTGCGGCCGTTAAACGCCAGGGAAAAGGCGTTAATGCCGGATGGCTCATTGGTTGTGAAAGTGAATTGGGAGACAAATCAAGTAGTCCTTTCGAATCCCACTCAGGCCTCGAACGCGACAAATAATAACAACAATAATGTCAATAATAGTAGCAGTGGAGGAAACTCTAATAATAGTTCGGCCAAGAAGGCGTTCACATTTGACCATGTGTTTGGCATGGAGGTGGACCAAGAGGCGATTTTCGACAAGTTGGGGGAGGATCTTTTAGGAAGTGCTTTTGAAGGATATAATGCATGCTTGTTTGCGTATGGGCAAACAGGAAGCGGGAAAAGTTTTACAATGTTGGGGTCGGCGGATAACAGGTAATTAATTTTTTAGAAAAATAAAAAATAAATAAAAGTGTTTTGATGGAGTGGAATAATTAAATTTGTGTAATTAATTCTTTCTTTTTTATGTTTGCAGAGGTGTTATTCCTCGCCTGTGTGACGCCATTTTCAACAAAATTGCAGAGGAAACTGCAAACCTTAACAATACCTCCTCCTCCATCACATCCCTTGCTCCTGCACCATTACCTGCAGAAACGCCAAACGTTTTCAAAGTGGAAGTGTCCTTTATGGAAATTTACAACGAGAAAGTTCGGGATTTACTTGTGGCTAACAAAACATCATTAAAAGTTCGAGAGCACTCTATCCTCTGGAAGACCGGACGCAAGCAGTCCACCAGATATTCAGCTCACGGGACTGGGTATTGAGCAGCTTCACTGTGAACTAGTTATCGACCAACAGCAGGATCAAACCTTGTACTTGATTCCTTATCCAAAGGCGCACACTTGTGTGAACGGAGAAAGAATAGAGAGGAGAAGGGTGCTTCATCATGGGGACAGGATTTTGTGGGGAAACCATCATTTTTTTCGGCTAAATAGTCCCGTAAAAACGGCGCCATCACAGCAACAGCAACAGTTGCAACAACCGCAAATTCAAACTGGAGGTGGAAATGCAGTACAAACTGGAGGAATCATTCCACCTCCACTAGCATTAATGGAAAGTTCTTCAGCAAACAGTTATGAACTAGCCTCAGCCGAATTTTCAATGAAGCAGTTGATCATGTCAGATCCTATTCACGAGGCTGTAGCCAAGCTAGAGTCAAAGCATCAAAAGGATAAACAGGTGGCGTTAGAGAAACAGCGTCAAGAGCTGGAAAGACAGTTTAATGCTTTAATGCACGTGCTCAGTCCATCCAGTCCACTGCCACCAGGTCCACTTCCTTGGGGAGATTCACATGGAAATTATCTTCAGCAGAATTCCACCCTTCACAACAGCATCTCTTCCAATCAGATCAACGCTCTTTCTGGAGGAGGTGGTGGTGGTGGTGGAAACTCCTCCTCTACGGTGGTGGCACAGCATCAAAACGCAAGAAATAATAAAATCGCAGAGGGTCTCAAGCTCCTTAAAGATTTTCTTTTAAAGGCGAACCAAATGGTTCGAGAGGCGAATGAGATTGCAAGCGCGATGAGAATCCAAGTCAGTTATCGCGTGACACTCCTCATCCCTCCAAATAATTTAACCCCAAATAGACCAAAAGGGAGTCTAGTCGCGGAGCCAAGTATCCGTGTCGAGCGAGACGGCTACTATCCCCAAATTTGGAGCATGGAAAAACTCCAAAATCGACTGATTGACATGCGGGAAATGTACGAAGAATTCTGCTCCCAACAAAATGCCTCTTCCAAAACCCCTCCAATAATTACAGAAAACGGCAGGGATGATGTGGATGGTAAGGAGGAAATAAGGAAAAGTGGTACAGGCGCGTCCGTCTCATCCTCTTCTGCTGGAACCACTCCTTCTTCAACAGAGCTTATTTCCTCCTCCTCCTCCTCCTGTGGACCACCAGCCACATTTTTCGAACCTGATCAACCCCACGTTTTGCTAGGAATAGCGAATGTATTCCTGCAGGCCTTGTTTTACGACGATGTCACCCTAAAGTACGCCGTCCCAGTGATTAACCAACAGGGTGAAATTGTTGGAAGGCTGCATGTCGAAGTAGCAAAAATTTCTGGAACAATGGACACCTGCAATTCCTCCTCCTCTGCCTCGAGAGGATTAATTGCGAGTGCAAACAGTTCCATGAATCTTTCTGGAGGACTGCTTCAGCAGAGCAATAGTTCGTACAAATTGGACAATAGTTTGTACGAGGAGTACGAGGACGCTGTAGGGGAGGCAGAGGAAGATGAGCTGGATCCAATGGAGGGTAAAACAGTAACAGTAAAGGTGACCGTGCGTCATTTGGCGGGAGTGAGCAGCTCGCACAGTGTATTTTGCCAATATGTGTTCTGTGATAATATTGTTGTGGTGCCGCCAACCAGTACGACCTCAGTTATAAGATTTGATCACACGAGATACTTTACCATTCCGTTGAGTGATGAGTTTATTGACTACTGTTCGGAAAGCGCCCTTTCCGTAGAGGTTTGGGGACATAGAGGCATTCAGCCTAGTGGTGCTGCTGGAGCTAATCAGTCGACAAGTCAGTTGGAGACCTCAGGAGGAAGTGCGCAGCATCACCATCATCATCAAAATGGAAATGGAGGAAGTGGTCCATCCAGCAGTAATCCGACAGGGGAAACAAATAACAACAGCGTGACAGACAGATGGAAGGAGGTGACAAGCCAAGTGAAACTATGGGTGGAAATCCAAGAACTGAATGAGAATGGGGAATATGTACCTGTAGAAGTTGAATATGCCGGAGGAGCAGGCACAGCTGGAGTCCATTTGCTGAGACAGGGGCTCCAAAGAAGGATTTTGATAACAGTGGAGACCAGTGCGAGTGTAGGTCAGTTGCCTGTAGTTTGCGATGAAATTGACCAGGTTTCCTTAGGCGCCATTACGCCACGCTCAACAACGCTTCAACGACCTTTAGACAGCTATCAGGAGGAGGACTTGACTCTCCTTAGGGAAAAGTGGGGAGAGGCCCTGAAAAGAAGGAGGGAGTACTTGGACGCACATTTACAAGAGCTGGCCAATAAATCGGAGAAAAGTGAGGAGGAAATTATTCGAGAAAAGAGCCTCGTTTCGCAATGGCTTACCCTCACAGAAGAAAGGAATGCTGTGTTGGTGCCCACTCCGGATTCTGGCGTGCCAGGAGCACCCACCAACTCCAGTTTTAAACCAGAGTCAGGCATGGAGCAACACATGCCCATAATATTTCTTGACATTGCTGAGGATATCCTATCCGCGGAAAGTAGTCCGCACAGCCCGCCCCTCGTATCGGGGACAACCGCTGGTCTAAACAGTTTGCTTCCTAAGGAGCATGACTCCCAATTTGTCGCCCTTCCCATGCACAAAAAATCCTATGGCGATTTCTACTCGGCATGGAGTGATCAGCGAATGACTACCGAAAGCTGGGCGCTTGTTAGCTGGGATAGCAGTGTTCATGACTGTCCTCAACTGAATAAACCCACTCCTGCCGGAGAAGTAATTTACGTGATTCTTCGAGTGGCTCTGAGACTTTCTCATCCCGTCCAGATGGAGGTTGTGCTGAGGAAAAGAGTGTGCCTTATTGTAAGAAAGAATAGAAGCTCATTTTCCGAAAGGCTCCGTGCTCGATTTACAATGAGGAAAGTGGAGGATTTGGATCAGGAGCGGAGTAAAAAACGAACTGGGGTTACTTATCAAGTGGTCAGCCATTTACCAAAGTCATCTGAACAGCTGGAAACTAGAGAAAGTCTTGCTAGCTTGGCAGTCTCCCACGGAGAAAATTATATTGGTAAAAATAATTAAATCCTAAAAATAATAATTGTTATCATAATAATTTAAAAAAATGAAATTCTAATTTTTCTCGTTTACTTTCTCTCTCTGCAGAGGAATACCTGCGTTCTGTTTCAGCTGTAGATTCCATCCTAAATCTAGACAGGATGCGTCAGTCCGTCTATCTCCGTGAAGAACAGATGAAATCCCGACCTCAAAAAATGAACCGTAGCTTCCAGCATCAAAATGGGGGTGTTTCTGGAGGAACATCTCCAGCAGGCATGAGTGGCTTTATGAGGAAAACCCTGTCTGTTCCTAATATTTCACAATTATTTGTCAGTGGAGGTGGTGGTGGCAGTGGAGGTGTGTCCACCTCAAACTCAATTTTGGGAAGTAATGTGAAATTGTCGCAACTGAACGGAAATCCAGTACTATCTCCTCTCACTCCGGTTGGTCAGTCTACTGATGGTGGTGCTGGTGGAACAGTGTTAAGTAATGGAGGAATGCCTAGAAGAATTAAACCTATAAGATCGGAAAGTTTAGCAAATTTATCTGGATTTGCTAGAAGTGGTGCAGGAGATTTACTGAGTCCGTCCTCAAACCAGCAACTGCAACAACAACAACAACAGCAGCAGCAACAGCAACAGAGTCCCAATCAAGCCCGACCAAGTTCTTTGAATCTTGGTAAATAATTAATTTAATTACTCATTTATTTCATCATTTCATTAAGTCGATAACTTAACTTTTTTCAAACATTTTTTTTTTTAAATCGATATTTTCAATAGGAAACACAATGAGCGGAAGTGGGAGCACAACCCCGCACAGCACAAAATGGACCAGCATGATGACAACTGTGATGGAAGAGGAAAGCAGTGGGTACGGCAGTCAAAAATCATCCGAGGAATCGCCTACAACCACCGGATAATAATAATTAAATTAATCACCGCAGCAAAGTAACACAAAAAAGGATAACATCATCATCAGCAGCAGCAAATTATCCTTTAGCCCATTACTACTTCAAAAATTTAGACTAAAAAAAAAATTCATCCTAAGAAAGAAAAAGGCATGCAATCGCTTCGCTGTAGTAGAGTACTTATAAAAAACAATTTGTTGAAAGTAGTGCAATTACTGAAAAATCAACTGATCCTCTTTTTTAAAAAAAAGTGTCGATTTGTAGGCAGCAGTAGTGCAGGCTGTTGTAGCAAAAAGTGAACAAAAAATATTTAAAGCTTCATGTACAAAAAAAAAAACAATTATAACTACTGCTACAATTACTACTTGTATTTAAATAGAATTGTTAAAACAGCCATGTATAAAAAAAGTACTGTATTATCTGTACTCGCTATTTATTTATTTTTTTGTCGTTTTTTAGGTACAGTGTATTAGTGATACTTTAAAAAAAATAATAATCACCGCAACTGCAATTAGCTATTTTGCAGCAGCAGCAGAAGCCAATTTAAAATGTGTTATAAAATTATTAATTATTGCATAAGGGCTGACTTAACTAAGATTAAAAAGAATGGATGATGAAGATGAAGCTTTAGGCAGGGAGTAATTTATATAAAAAAAATTGTTTGGAGGTTAATTAATGATAATAATTTTTATCATTGAGGAAAATAATAACAATCGTATTTTTATAGCTCGCACTTTTTTCTTCGACGCGCGTAGTAAGTGTTATGTTACTTAAATTAATTAGCGGTTAATTTACATAATAGGTCACTACTACTGCAAACAGCAGGCAGGCATTATTATTATAGGCATAAGATGGCAAGCCCATAGTCAGTACGTATTTTTAATTAATATATGTACTGAATCGCTAATTAATTTACAGTAGGTGTTTACTATTTAAATAAAAAATAAGGAGTGACTGTGTACCCGTGTCATCTGCTGATCTACTACTACTACTACTACTGAACTTTCCTAAAAAAATAATAATAACTCATTAAGCAAATTAGAAAGCCAAAATTAGCGGTTTAAAAAGATATGTCAGTTTTGGAACAAAAGATTGATGATGATAAAAAAAAATTGAGATTGATTGATTGTGGCTGTGTAACTTTTCCCCTATTTATTATCTTATCCATACAACAAACTCTAATGATACTTAAATTACCTAGGCGTTAAAGAAAACAAACGTTTTCTTCTTCTGCTCACATTTTTGTCCACCACTGTTAAGTAATTTTGTATCCAATTGTAAAAAAAAAATGCTAAAAAACTACTACAACCACCATCATCCTTTTACCACCCCATTTAAAAATGATTTTTTTCAATCCTTCCTAATTTTATACGTGATTAAATTTTTCAAAAAATAAATCGTATCAGACAGAGTAAAGGACTGTGCAGGTTATTAAATTTTAGGTACTTGCCATTTACTCTTCTCTCTCTCTCTCTCTCTCTCTGCTCAGCTTTTAATCATATCATCAAATCAAATCGGACAAAAATACCGAAAATCTTCGCATTCAATTTAAAAAAATAATATTTGAGAGTAGATATGAGAAACTTAAGTTTCTTCCTACGCCACCATCCTTTCCCATCCCCTCCCGAGCTTGTTGTTCTGTACGTACGAATCAATTTTTTTTCCCTGCCGCTCGCTGCTACTACTACCACTACTTGACTGGATAAAAGAAAAAGTAAAATTTGTAAATTAATAAAAACCTGTAAAAGAAAGGCTAATTAGCAATTAAATTGGTGTATGTATGTTTGTGGTAGTTATCATCATCACACTAAAACTGTAAGATTTTTATCAATGAACTCTCGTTCAGCGCGCTACGGCAATAGAGAGTTTTGAAAAAAAAAGATAAATATGTAGACAATGACATTATATTAAATTAATTATAATAATTATTACTAATGATGATGATAATGATGATATAACTAACGCTAGAAAAGATAACCTTTTAAACAAGACAGAATTTGAATAAGCCACAAAAAACTGACAAATTGTAAAAAAAATGTTTTTAAAACTGAAAAAGGAAAAACGTTCGCTCAGTCCATCAATCTATCTAAAAAAAATTTACGTGGTTGTTTGTTGCCATTCTGCCTGACAATTTTTGCAAAAAAAAAATCTGTATAAATACCCAATTTAAAAAAAAATTGTTATAATCATTTTAGCTGAGACATTCACATTTTTTTATTCTGCTACTTATTTAAAATTTAATTGTTATTTTTTAAGGAGGAAGAGGAAGGAGTAAATTGTAAAAGATAATTAATATATGTACATTTTATAATCGGCAGCTCTGCATTATTATTATTATTCCATTCCAAGTTCTAGTCCTTCATCATGAAACCGTACCTTACTGAAATAACTAGTTTTAATTACAAGCGATACTATTATAACTTGCTATAATAAAAGTTAACAGTTTGAAAAAAAAAATTTGTTCAGTTTAAATCTAAGATATTAACAGTTGGTTTAATTTTGCGAATGGAAAAGTTTGAAATGAGTTTTGATTTTTATGCGCTTCCTAAAATTAATAAATTAATTGTGTGTGTGATGTGGTGGTTTAAATTATTACAATTTTTGAAAGGTTTCCTCTGCCAAGTTGTTTATTTTATTTTAGAGGAGAACTGCTACTATTTTTTAAATGTGCCAGCAAAACACACATCCAAATGAATGCAAGTAGACTCATGCTCTTTGGTTGAAAGAAAATATGATAATATGTAATTAATTAATTAATCATTATCATAAGTGTATAGAGTATTTATAACTTTGTTGTGAAAGTATGTAGTGGTGTCATTATTAAATATATTGATTTACAGGCCTAGTGATTATTATTATTATTAAATTATGATAATTAATTACATTGTTTTTAATGTGCAAAGTTGTGTAGCAGCGGAAAATAATGAGTTTATTAATAAATCTCAGCGTTTCAAAAAAAAAAACAAAAATATTTACACATACCAAATTATTACATTTAAGTCATTAAAGCTGATAGTAAAACAATCGTATAAACTTTCTAAGATAAATGTATGCTATTTAAAATAGCAGTTTAATGCTAGTGGGATGTTTTTCATCATAATAATATGTCATAACATTGGCATTTCCCATAGTGCCAAAAAACGTTCTTTTGAGATTCATCTGAGGACAGTTTCCTTACTAAGCATGGTTTGTATCACTGAATACAGGATAGACTTGATTAATTGTGTTTTTTTTTAAGTACACCCATGCTGATTATTTCATTCATTTAATTTTTCACTATGTTCAAGTCGTGGTATTTATGTCATTCACGGTCACGTCCTCAAAGTTCACACTCATTTTTTAGTGGTTTCATTTCATGATGCAGTTGGATTAGATGCAACATTTTTTGCATACTTTTTTAATTTACTCACGCAGGTTTTTAGTTTAGACTGAGACTGAAATTTAATGGCTTATGTTTTTGTTATGAGATGAGAGATGATATGATATTAGAGTAATAATGAGAGTAAGAGAGGCGCTACGAACTTACTGATGACTTTAGTTAAACCAAAACTATTTAATCAAAATGTTTGAACTGTTGGCTGTCGTCACATCACATCATCCAACAATTTCGCTGAGTGAGACGCATAATATTATTAGGCTGTTTTAATTAACACTTTCGTCGGCACTTTCATCTCTTCCTTATTTCTTAAAATGCACTATTAATGATCGTCATTCCATAATTGATGAGCCAAAATAAAGGAACATAAAATATGAGAATTCTAAACAATAAATGGAATGCATCGATTTTGACCATGATGCATTTTTAAACTTTATACTTGGCTAGTTCAGCTCAGTCAATGTACTTAAAGCTGTTTTAATGCAATGTGGACGCAAATGATTCAAATGAATTATGATGATTCATTAAAAAAAATAATATCAACATGCCTAAGTACTTCATGATGAAGGAATGCAAAACGTCCGATTTTGGCTTTAGCACGATGACCAATGATGTATAAAACGACAGTATTTATTAGTCGCTGGCATTACTTGCTAGTTGATATTCTAAAAATTATTATTTTCACATTCATCTTTAATTATAAGACATACGTGGAAGCTTTATTTGTTTCAATGAAAACACACCAATTTTTAATTTACGTCTCGATTGGGGTATCACTACACTTCAATGACACAGTATTATTCTGATTTAAACTCATCAGATTTTTTTAGTGAAAGTTGATGTTTGTGAGAGAAATAAGAAGAGTGAAAGTTGTTTCTAAAAGTTTGTAAGTATTTTACGGAGAGAAAAAGGAGCGGGGAGAGAGGAGATTCAAGTGAAAGTTCACCTTTTCTTAGGAAAGTTTTTGCTTTCATGGAACACAAAATGGCATTTAAAATTTATTCTCTTATCTTTTTCTCATTTTTGATGGTTTTCGCGTGGAGATTTCAGGTGAGGTTGAAAGTAACCAGAGATTTTTTTTTGTTTTTAGTAGTTTTGCTTCCTCAGGAATTGGAAATATAATTATTATTTTGTAAATTATGTGTAGTGTGAAGCTCTTCCCACGCTGAAAGTCAAAACTGAGATAAGAAGATTAGCAAGAGATGCATCATCAAGTCATCCTCCTCCTCCACAAATGAATTATTATGCGGGACCACCACCCCAGCTGTATCCACCACCATACCCTTTCCATTCGATTCCGATAGATTCTCCAACGGACTATCATCCTCCTACGAACTTCTATCCAGCATCTGGATGGCCATACCATAGTCCAATATTACCGGTAATTAATGCATATTATCTAATCTCAGTAATTAGTGGTTCATTAATTTGGAAATCTTTTATTAATTTTTTAAACTTTCCATTTCTCTTTATCACTGTCTAGCAGAATCAATTTCGAATTAATCAGCCGTTACCAGACGCTGGGCGCCCTCCACAACCACAGCAATCTCTTCCTAACCATCCTTCTCCACCCGCAACCCCGTCACAGGTAAAAAACGATCCACAAAATTTTTTTACAAAATGATTGTTCTTGAATTCACCATC
>JAHZMZ010003697.1:0-10206 GCA_027743805.1 Lepidocyrtoides sp. E14 | reverse complement strand
GGACATTGTTTCATGCTCTTCAAAGTAAAACTTTCAAACGTGTCATTCATTCACTCGGATTAGAATACCATTTATTACTATTATTATTTTAAAGTATAATTTTACTACATACTAATAAATATTTACAATAAACAAAGTAACCATAATTTATAAATCGAATGTCTTAAGCGTTCACGAAAGCGTGCTGAACCCGGTTTCTTTCTTTTAACTTTAATGAACCATATTTTCAACCACAAGTGAACATTTTTGTTGTATTTACTGTGTCTGTATTTAGTGTAAATCGAATATAATTGAGGACCTTTAAAGCATCGTACTTACAGTTAAAAAGTATTTATTATTATTAACATAATTATTTCAATTTTTAAACGCTTCGTCCATAAGAAAAAACGATAGTTTATTAGAAACGATCATCATTCATGACATGAGAATTTGATAAAAGAATGGCAAACGGAATAATATTAATCAATATGTTGTGGTCAGCAGTTGACACAATCCAAGAGCAGTTTACTTTAATTGTATGTTACAATTAATTCAGCGCATTTTTTACTCACGAAATGGTGCATTGTTTCTGTTTCAGGTTATATAATATTATGTAGATAGTTTTATATGCGATTACATTGATACATGCATTGATGTGTGTGCACGCGACAATGTATAAATAGATGCAGTAATGTATGTCATCTACTTACCGTTGAATGAGTTTACTCGGTCAAAATAAAATGTACAGTAAGTATTATCTTGTTTATAGTAAAATCACGAAATTTGATCAATTACAATTAAATAATGAGTAAGTGTAGGTAGATACCCTTTGTCTTTAATTCAACACAAGAGACAAAAATCTTAGGAATACAAAAAGTTTTTGCAAGTTTAGGGAACCGAATTATAATAACAATGATTATTATTATATATTATGATTACCGTAATTATTTTAAAGAAAATCCAGTAGTGGATTTCATGTGGTTGTAATGATGAATAATAATAATAAAATGACATGATTGTTGTTGTTTACAAACGATACGATAACTACTTTAAAATGCTCCTATCCTATTATTACAACAGTCCAAGCTGTAGCGCAATATTTTTTTTACAGTTTTTGCTTTTCACTAATAATCTCATAAATACCTACACAATTATTTACCTCATCCTGACGGACTCTCATAAAATTTGTCATATCAAACAAAGTTTTTGTGAACTTACTATCTTATACTGCAGTTTTTATCAGGTAAAATTTACTTTTATTGTAACAAGAAAAAAGGTTTTTTATTGCTCGCTTACCTNACCTCATCCTGACGGACTCTCATAAAATTTGTCATATCAAACAAAGTTTTTGTGAACTTACTATCTTATACTGCAGTTTTTATCAGGTAAAATTTACTTTTATTGTAACAAGAAAAAAGGTTTTTTATTGCTCGCTTACCTAATACAATCATAACTGATAATTTGTATTAGAAATGAATCCAATGATGGACCAAAGTAATATTTAATTCTTAAATAGACTTAGTTTTGTCTCAAAGTAATGCATACTAACATGCAGTATATTAAATATACCAATTAATGCATTTTCTAGAGTTTATTGACTTTCTGGAAACATTTATTCCGAATTGTAATGAGTTATATAATAATTAAATACAACAGACGTTGATTAATTTTGCAGCCTCATTAGTAAGAGTGCTGAGCTTTGCCAGAATATTCCTTCTTCGAAAAAGAGCGAGAAAGTAAAAGGATGTATGATGAACTATGAACAGACTACTGACAAAATTATGTGCGCAATTATTATTATTATTTGTACTGAATGCATGTACACATAACAGTGTGATGTCCGAAACAATGGCAAAAATACACAACATTTTACTATTCTACATGATTTTGTTAGGTATTTATGTAGTTTGTACCAATCATAATCTATCTATAAACGACAGAGTAAATTGTGTGTAAGACATTGGTTGTTACAAAAGGCTAATGATCTCCTAGTCAGAAAAAAAGAGAAAGTAGTGAGTGACGTACTTTTCCTGTCTTACTTACGGGAAAAGCTTTGCACGTACAATTTCACACATAATATACACAGTACAGTAATTTAAAAAGAATATTCTTACCCTACTACCAGTCATCCATCTCATGCATTCCAAGTCGTAGGCTTGAAAAAAATAGTGATCTAGTTGTATAGGTATGCGTCCAGTTTCGATAGACCCTCTGGTTTGGACGCCAGCTATTGTTGCTGGCGTCTTGGCCTCCCTCTCGCTTTACTTAAACCGGTGGGGTTCCTACATGAAATTTATGGATAGGGTTGGAACGTATTGGGATTACAATGGGGATACTTTCGACTTTATCGTTAGTAAGTGCCTTGGTTTATAAAATTTTTAAAAAATGGTGATTTCTCATCTTTAAACTTAAAAACTTTACAGTTGGAGCAGGGTCAGCGGGTGGTGTAGTAGCTAGCCGACTTTCACAGTACTACAGAGTGCTGCTTCTCGAGGCTGGAGGACGTATTAATCCTATGCAATTGATTCCTGCAATGTCACTGCTTATGTTGAACTATCCAGGTTGTTTGAAAATTAAAAAGTAAAACAAAAGCAGTCTATTATTATTTAAAGTCTGCTAGTAGTGATCCAAATCTGAAAGTAACTTTTTGATGTGGCTAATAATAGAGATCGATTGGAAACACAAGACTGTTCCTCAAAAGTACTCATGTTTCGGATTGCCCCATAACGTTAGCTCAGACCATTTTCTCTGTGGTTTATTTTTTATTTATTTTTTAAATAAAAATATTCGTCAAGTACAAAGTATACAATTATGATTTAAATCTAAATTCGGTAATAGAAATCCCATTGGTCTCAAGGGAAAGGGCTGGGAGGTAATTTTAGTTTGTAGATTTTACTTTCCTATAATATCAACCTTTCGTTCGTCATACTTTACATGTAAAAGGAATTTACGTAAAATAAAACAGGGACAAGCAACCTAAACTTTCTGATCCAGTCAAGAGGAAACCCAAGGGACTTTGATAATTGGGCAAATGTAACAGGCGATCCTGCCTGGAATTATGAAAATCTTCTTCCCTTTTTCAGAAAATCGGAGGATTTTAAAGGAAGGTGGCAGAATGGTAGGTGGGGGTATAAGCAACCGAATTTCGATAAGTTGGATATTATATATGTCAATGATATTAGGTAGATATTTTTTTCTACATAATCTGTCTGTTCTATCCTATGATTCCTAGCACGTACTCATGGGAAAGGGGGGCCTGTACCCATTTCGTTGCCAGAGTATACTGGTATGGGAGAAATTTTTGTACAAGCTGGCAATGAGCTAGGTTATCCGCGTCAAGATTTGAATGGATATTTTACCGAGGGTGAATATTTATTAATCTGAATACAATATACTCAACTGGATTGCATCGTTCCATAAATTATTCAATTCATTATTTTAGGATTTGACGTAATCTATTATCCAATAAAGAATGGTAGAAGACACGGTGTGTACGCCAGTTTCATAGAAGAAGCACAGGTTAATTTAGAAAAGCGAATAACGATTCGGCAGTTTGCATACGTTAAAAAGGTATTTCAGAATGGAAAAATGTGTACGAATGAAGCAGGAAATATAAAATTGATGCTTCATAAAATGCCATCCTTATTGCAAACTAGATTTTAATTGATGGACAAAACAGAGCGTACGGAGTTGAATACGACTGGCATGGGAAAACTGAATACGCGTATGCACAAAAGGAAGTAATTGTTTCTGCGGGAGCAATGATGAGTCCTCAATTGCTCATGCTGTCAGGCATTGGCCCGAAAAAACATCTTCAAGAACTTGGTGTATGATGATTTCAAACTTTAAATTTAAATGAAAAATTAAGGGCTTTTGTAAAGCTTGTTCCCTTTTACAGATTGAAGTAAGATCAGATCTGCCCGTGGGGAAAAACTTACAGGATCATATAAGTGCTTACCTAGGTTCAGCGCGCTCCGATTACTTTCTGCTAACTACTATATTTCTTGATAAAAACTACTATAATTTTAATGCAAATTTCTGGTCACACTACATTAGGTCCCTTTTTTGTGAACAAGCCTATTACCTTCAGCATAGAGCGCGACATTACATCTGTCAACATTGCCAACTTTTTTGTGCAAGGCAGAGGCATCCTCACAACAACGGGCACACAAGCCATGGGATTTTTTGCGTCTACATATGCAAAAGCAAGGGGGGAACCGGATTGGCCGGATGTTCAAATTATTTTAGCTGGAGTCTCTGTCGGAGAGAATTTTGCAAGGGATTTTGCGAGAGGATTTGGTGTGAAGAGACGTGTGCTTGAAAAATATTGGGCTCATGCAGTAGGAAAGGATTCCTTTCTTCAAATTGTATCTCTTGGCAGACCCAATGCGAAAGGGGATATAAGGCTTCAGAATACAGATCCATACACTCCATCACTGATCGACCCGAGATATCTTGACAACCAAGAAGATTTAGATATTCTCGTTGAAGGAATAAAGAAGGGTGTGGATTTAATAGAGAAAACAAGGGCATTTGCAAAGTACAAGGGACATTTCACGGAAATTCCTTTCCCTGGTTGTGAAAATATTCCATTCAGAACGGACGAGTACTGGGAGTGTTACGCGACACATTTCTCCGTGACACTTCATCACATTGTTGGAAGCTGTTCAATGGGGAGAAATGATTCCAAGGAGTAGTTGTTGTGGGGTAAGCAAATATTGTCGATTTTTACTTTCAAAATAGAAAAAAAATATAAAACATTATGAGAATAATGCAAATGTTCAAATTTTCAAGTTTTATAAAAACAAATTTGTTTTTCTCTTTTCTCCCCATTTCATACGCAGCAACGTAAGTTACTCTGAAAATTGATTTAAAAACATGAAATCCTTTTGGAAGAATACAAAATGAAGCGTCGTCGTAATAACTTTATTCACCAAATGAACTTTATTTTTAGACAAATGCACCGACAATAGTTGTTGGAGAAAAGGGAGCGGAAATGATTTTAGATACGTACGAAGATGAGCGACACGAGGCTATTAGAATTGCTGAAGAGAAATTAAAGCAAAAAGAGCAAGAAGCAGCAGCTGCAGCAGTGGCTGCTGCTTTGGCTCAAGCTCAGGCTCAAGCAGCTGCAGCAAGTAGTACCATACCTCCACATCTACAGCGACCCCCTCCTCCTCCGCCACAGCAGCCTCCAGAAGATACTGACGACTATGACTATGACTTGAAAAAGGTTAGAACAGAATTGAAGGAAAATCAGATCAAAGAGGAGGATATTGGAAAGTTGGACGTTGAGAAACAGGAGGAATTGTTTCTGAAATCGTACTACAGGAATAACAAGGAGCTTTTTGAAACAGCAGCCAGAAATTTTACTCGATTCATTGACTAAAGAAAGACTAATTACTAAATATTGTCTAATGAGGAAATTATGGGAAAATGGGACGAATCTAATGCTGGTTGTGGCGGGATAATCTATGTACGTATAATATTTAGTTTGTGTAAGAAAAATAAACGCTATTGAACGAGTAAAATTATTTATTTCTCTGACAATCACACATTCCACATGCAAATAATACGTTAATAGTCTCTACCAAGGTTAATTATGAGAACGTGGACGGATAACTAAAGCTCATCATCATCTTACTTGAAAGAAATACATACGTTATTTTCATGATAATGGAAAGTTGCATATTTGCTAGTTAAAATATTCAGCTTGAAAACTACCTGTAAAATTTTCCATTCTGCAGCAAAGCAAATGATGAGACGACATCTAAATAGGCTTTTCTCTCGGCCTCCAAAATTTAATACATGATTTAAGAGTTTAAAGCCATTGCCGAACCTAATTCGTAAGTTTACCGTTTTCCTCAATAATAGCAATAACCATAAATTATCATGGATTTAAGAGCTACTAAATCTTTCAAGTTGAAATGACACCACTTGCGCTATGCACGACACAGACGATGATTTTTCAAGTCAATGCTAGTGCTTGCATTGTTTTTAGTACAATTTATTGGTCCATGAGGAAAGTCGTTACAAAGTTACAAACCAAGCAAAACAATTTTAGGTATACTTACACCTTAGGAGATGACCCAAGAAGTCAAGAAGCACCAGGAAGCATTGCTCGCAAATCATTTCCACCTTTAATTCGTTTATTACTACTGTTATTTGTACTAACTTCCCCAATACAAAACAACTACAACAAACATGATGTCAAAATAGGAATTATTGGATTGTTCTATTGCATGACTTGTAACTAACAATCTTCCATATTGCATTCATGTACAAATCGTTGTTATTTTTGACCGTGTTTAAGGGTCAAGGTGTAAGCTTATCATGATGATCATCGAATTTCTTTTCGTAAATTTATTTTGCCAAGTATTTTACACACATGATGTGCTGCCTTCATTACATATTTGGCAAATTACATTGATTCATTGTACCTGCGTATATTATACATACATATATGCATGCGTGTATATATACTATACCTAACACAATATTACAGCGTGCACGCTTGAAAGAATCTTGTTTGCAGTTTGTGCAATTGTTCTTCCTTTCCTAGTGCCATTCATTGATCCATACATGGTCGCTAATTGATTTATTGGTGAAGGATTGAGAACGGAACGAACAAAACTTTGACATTTCACAGCACAGGTAAAAGGTTATTATTAGAAGAAGCATATTTTTTACTAAATTGATGGTGTTGACGATTTTACAAACATACATACATTCAAAATACGTTTGTGTTTCGTCTTTCATCACCAAAAAATCTTAGTACCTATATTGCGTTTTACGCATAACAAGCATGTTACTGACTAAGGAGTTGAATAAGTTCATGTAAACAATTCCCCAAGATTCATGACGGAAACAACAACTATATTATAATATGATTCGTGTAGATAAAAAAAGATACAGTTTTTGCTTCAAACACGGATTTGTATTTTCCAAAGAGGGATAAAATATTGAAAAGCAGCAGCGTATGCATTGTAAAAATAACAATAAAAAATATTTCTGCGTATTGAAATCCTCAAAAGTTTATTTATTTTAGTTCGTTTGTCGTCACTTCCCGTGTTTCGCAATACAACAATTATCATACCACCATCACGGTCATGGTGTCATTTGTGTAAATCATACAGTAATACATAACACTAGAAAGCTATGCTAGTAAAAAGTGTCATTTCATAGTTGAATAGATCTAATCAATTAAAGATAAATTTTTCATTCATTATCATTACGATGCAATATTCTTCACATAAACCAACATTTTCCGACGTTACATGCATGGCTCTTACTTGCGCTCTCAGTTCTCCTCGCAGCATTTCTCGTCTGACAGTTCTCTCACTTTGGCTTAGGCTTGCATTCCCATTGATGCATACATGCATACAATTTCGTATATAAGCGAATCATCCCTGGTTTTTTTTTGCTTTTTATATCTATAACATACGTTTCTTGTCATTTTTTATGTGTGCTCGCTCACATGTGGAAAACTGTTGCAGCAGCTGACGGTTGTTCTAACTAATTATTACTTTTACCAAGTGAAAGTCTTCCCCCTTTCGTTTTTTTATCATAATTGTTTACTGCTTGTAAAAGTTGTAAGTTATAATAAGTATCGCTAATTCCGTCCAACTCTTGATATGAAAGGCAGCTAAACTCGGATTACCAAGTTCGCACAAAGTCTGTGATTCATATACTCACTCTATCCACATAAATTTTTGTGTTCTTATACCTAATGTCATTGTCAAAGAGCTAAAACTAAAACACTAAACAAAAATGAATTAAACCAGGGAAGGCACACTGGAACTAAAGAAGGTAATAAAGCAACATGTATAAATGAAAGTAAGGTAAGGTGCGGATCTGATTAAATTTTACAACTTTAAATCACAAACTCGTGTGTTTCATTAGTGGTCCAGTCTGGCTATTAACTGTTACAAACTTACAAACTGACATACTTACATATTTTATATGCATTTGCTCTACATTATCCTACAAATGCACAAGATTTGCAGCTTCCAGTTACAATCATTGTTTCTTCCTGTGTTGATTGCTAGTAACATTAAAAGTATTAATATGCGCATTGTACAGTGTGTAGGTGGAAAGTTGCAACTTGCAGGTGTAACTCAAGTCGATTATTTTTGAAAAGTACATATATACCTACCTACATACTACACAGCGATGTCCATGCATATTTACTATTTACTTGTATGATGTAAGCACACATCGTCTATATCCCTTTTCCATATTTGTGATACCAAAAGGAACAACCCACCCAAAGTGTGCAGTTTAGTTTACCTGAATTAGTAAAAGTAGCAGCATTTTCGTTATTTCAAATTGCTTACAACTTTGTCCTTTGATTTTATTTTATAGCTCTGTATACGCAACTATTAAAAGGGTAAGTCATGGATAGCCCTTGGAGCGGGCAATACCGTGACACACAGATACCTTTAGTGAATCTAGTCAAACTAAAAAGTGAGACAGTCGAGTCGTTACCATTCATTTGCAGGTGTATGTTATACATATAAGGTAGGTACGTACTCGCAGGCGACATAAAGGCAAACAATACCACGCATCACACATATAGCACAGCAAACATCTACGTGAAACGAAACGCGTTTATGCGATAAAAGCGACCTAATTTAATGTGTTATGTGTAAATGCATTGTTATGTCACGTTCATGTGCTAAAAAAAATGCGAAATCCTTTTATTGTTTTAGATAGTAGCCAACAGGTAGCAAAAAAAGGTAGTCGCTTGACATAGGTAGACAGTCGAAGCGACATATTATAAACATCAGGCACGGAAGACTGCAAAATTACAAAATTGTAATGCAAAGTGTACTACACATGCACATTTAAAATTTCAACACCTGCATCTATCGTTTTTCCATATTTTGCAGTACTTATGTAAGAATTTGACAAACAATTATTCTTGTGACAGTAGTACTTAGAGTTGTGTTTGGTAAATGAGATGAGATGCGTAGATTGGTAACCGCAAAAGTGCAAGTTCATTACATGACAGACTTGCGTTGCGTGCACTGGTACGCAGTAATAGTAATAAATAATGGTGCGCATTCCCCTAACTTACTTCGTAGTTATGTATGTGTGATCATTAGGTTTCATTGTAGCGTTATTTTACAATGTCAATGAAGTGGCATTACCATAAAGCTGAAGGTGTGTACAATTTGTATATACATTGGAGTAAAAGGAATGATTTGTCAACTGACAATCCATTGTGAATATTAACTAAAAGCTTACCTAAATCTAACGAAAAGTGAGTTAGTTTTCGAACTGCCTGCGAGAATTTTATCTGCCTTCAACGTTAGCATTTGTACAATTCAAATGGAAAGTGTTATTTTACGTATTAAGAAATAGAAGTTTGTCATGCTTTTGTTGAATTTCTTATCATCTTTCATATTCGAATCTCTGATTTTTTCATGTCGTTGTCCATTTACATTTACATAACGAGTACTGACAATAAATAGGTAGTTTTGTGAGGGTAAGGGTACTACAGTGTTTACAGAAGTAAATACTTGGCAGCAAGCATGTATGAACACGAGTGCATCGATTATAATGATTTCTGCCTTCAACGTTAGCATTTGTACAATTCAAATGGAAAGTGTTATTTTACGTATTAAGAAATAGAAGTTTGTCATGCTTTTGTTGAATTTCTTATCATCTTTCGTATTCGAATCTTTGATTTTTTCATGTCGTTATCCAACTACATATCTCTTACATTTACATAACGAGTACTGACAATAATAAGTATTTTTGTGAGGATAAGGGTATTACAGTGTTTACAGAAGTAAATACTTGGCAGCAAGCATGTATGAACACGAGTGCATCGATTATAATGATTCACAGACACTATATCTATAGTACATCATTTTTGACAATTTTTTGCCAATTTATATCGTCTGAGGATGCTACAACAATCAAAGTATTGAATCATACATGGTGCATTATTATTAGGCATTATAGATTTTTAACGGCAACTTTCTTGTTCATTGTTAAAATCATCCTTTTATTGCTTGCGCATACATGAACAAGATTGCATGCATTCCAAATTTAACTAACGAAAATTAGGTTAGTCACTCGCTGCTCTTTTTTGTCCATTTTGAAATCTTCAATGTTTTCTTGTTTGCGTGCATAAAATGATGGATTTAGCCATATAATCAAACCATGTTTTGATTTTATTTTTCCATGATAAAATAGATTTTTTATCATAGCATTACA